>QODF01000091.1:1515145-1561361 GCA_024372805.1 Oostethus manadensis | reverse complement strand
TATATATATATATATATATCATGTTCAACACGGCTTTAGGCCGCCTGTACAATCAGGCTTTGGGGTCAAACAAGGTCAACAACGAGATGTTGTGCGCGTACTAAACCAGGGTGCCCAAACTTTTTCCAGCAAGGCCACATTCTGAAAAATGAAAGGATGTAGCAGCTAGTTATCATATATTTTAAGTTATTATGTATTTCATTAAAAACTGCATCTCGGCTTTGTGATGTAAATTAAACGCTGATTATGAGTAACAACTTTGCTCTTTGCGTCCTCCTTATTTTTGCTTTTGGTTATTTTCACCCAAATCTTTAAAGTTCTGAAACAATCTTCGTATGTAAAGTTCTTATTCCCATAATATTACAACTTTTGTTTTGTAAAGAGTAAAATTATGACTTGAAAAAAAAAATGTCCTCTTACTACGGTAAAATTGTGACTTTCTTCTAGGATTTTTTTTCTCATAATATTTTTTGTTTAATATTTTGAATTTATTTATTTTATTATTATTATTGTATTTCAAATTTTGTTCCGAAAATTATGACACTATCATCATCAAAAGATTGTGGTTTTTTTTCTGCAACAACATTTTTAAAAATGACCTTGTTCATGTACTTGTTTCTCATAATATTATGACTTAGAATTATGTCTTTTTTCTATAATGGTAATGGAATTATGTCATTTTTCTTCACATTATTACAATTTTGAAAAATTAAAATTTTTTGTAGTTAGGTAACAAAATTTTTGCTCTCAATATTTTGACATCATTCAACAGCGAAAACCGGCAAAAAAAAACCCTGCTTGGTGAAGGTATTTTATTTATCAATCAACATCCAATTTGCATCTTACAAAAGGCCAAACTCAGCCCATCGCCGGTCACAGCTCCTGAACACTCCACATCGCTCCTTTTGAAATAATGTTTAGATCAATCTTACCCTGGAATCCAGTCAAAATCTCTCGTTTATCTCTCGTTAATTGGTCGCAGACCTGACCGTAATTAAGTGAATTTCCACAAAGTAGGGTTTTTTTTAAAGAAATTAAATCTTTTGCTATTTGCAGCATGGAAAACCTGTTTGCCACCTTCTAGGTACACTTTCACATTACTAGAGCGCTTTAGCACCCCTATAGTCAACATTACACTCCCAGTATAGTAGACATAATGGGAGGGGACCTTCCCTCTGGCTTCAGACAAGCTTTTATTTATAATGAGACAGCAAAACAGAGCATTTGGTCACAAAACCGATTAGCTTGGGTTAGCATCAGCTCACCGTTACCCTCACGTACCCCGCCCCCTCCACACAAAGCTAACTTCTCATAGCTGTCTCAGGCAAAGAAGCAAACTTTCCTCTGGCTTCAGACAAGCTTTTATTTATAATGAGACAGCAAAACCGAGCAGATGGCCACAACCAGGTTAACATGGGCTAGCGTACTCTCACCGCTACACTCTAATACCCCGCCCCTCGACATACGGCTCCCGGTTTCATAGCGGTCTCAGGCAATGCTTATAAAATGACGTTACAACTTTTATTCCCGTACAGTTAAGTTTGTACTCACATAACATGAAGATATTTTCCCATAAATATAAAACATTATTGTCGTAAATGTACGACGTAATTCTGGAAATCTTGATGATTTTAATGCTTCATTATTACAGGCATTGTTCGAGACAGCTATAAACACAGCTGACTTGTGTGACTCTTGACCTGGATCAGAGGTTAAATTAGAAATCTTGAAGTTTGTTTCTTTTTTTTAATGTGGCACTAATACACCGTCGTAATAACAACATAACATAATAATAATAATAGTCATCATCGTCCTCATCACACTGTCCACTCGCCAGGAGGACATTTATTGAAACACAAACATGAGCATGATTCTTATTTTTTCCTATTATATCTACTATTTTGGGTAACAGGAGTGTAAATGTGAATATAGGGGTGTTTTTTAATGTCTAGAGGGCTCTAATGTTCAAAATTTTATTTTATAAGGTCATAAACAGGTTTTCTATGCTCTAACTATGAAAAAAGTCATTTTATTAACAGTGAATCCTACCTATGGAGAGTCACTTATCAAAGTTGGGTCTGGAACCAATTAACTGCCACAAACAAGGCATCGCTGTAATCGACTGAGAAAATAATCATTAGTCGCGGCCCTACACTAATGTAACCCACATATCGTTCCTCTATCACTAAAACTCAATGACCAAGCATCTTCATTAATTCTCATCCAGCAATGAAGGTATGTACAGATGATAGAAAGTGTGGTAACTTTTCAAAAGTACTCGATTCTGTGGTGTTTTGTACCCAAAATCAAAGAAAGATTTACAACGTCTGCACTGAGTCTGAAGTGTGGTTCTCAGTTTTTTTTTGGAAAATGTTCCATGTGAACGCTGCTTGCCTGGTGACTAAAAGGGACACCAGACGGCGTGCCATGCCTGGGCACTCTTACAGACTCCTAAACCCACAATTGTTCATCTAGTCTTCAGTACTTTGTGATGCACTCAAACACGATAAGACTTCCTGTACTTCTCCACGGTTGAAGAAGGTGGGATTTAACACGGCATTTAACAAGAATCCATGCTGGTATGCTGGAGCCTATCCCAGCTGACGCGTGGGATACACACTGGACTGGTCGCCGGTCAGTCGCAGGGCACACATGGACAAACATTCACACTCACATTCATATCTACGGATAAGTTACAGTCGCCAATTGATAAATAAGCATGTTATATTGTGAGGAAAAATAATGTAATTTTAGAAGCATATAGTTCAAATCCATCCATCCATTTTCTATACCACTTATCCTCATTAAGATCGTGGGTATATTGTTCAAATATTAAAATTTATTAGAAGTCATAATATTTTAAGGAACTAACAAAATAACATTTTTCAAAAAAAAAGGTTTGGGAAAAAGTTATAANCGGCATTTAACAAGAATCCATGCTGGTATGCTGGAGCCTATCCCAGCTGACGCGTGGGATACACACTGGACTGGTCGCCGGTCAGTCGCAGGGCACACATGGACAAACATTCACACTCACATTCATATCTACAGATAAGTTACAGTCGCCAATTGATAAATAAGCATGTTATATTGTGAGGAAAAATAATGTAATTTTAGAAGCATATAGTTCAAATCCATCCATCCATTTTCTATACCACTTATCCTCATTAAGATCGTGGGTATATAGTTCAAATATTAAAATTTATTTTAAAGTCATAATATTTTAAGGAACTAACAAAATAAAAATTTTCAAAAAAAAAGGTTTGGGAAAAAGTTATAATATTACAAGAAGAATATTTATAGATTATTTACAAAGAAAGTAGAAATATTTGGAAAAGTTACAAAAAAAAAACCCAATAAAAAGAGAGGGAAAAAACACAAAGAGTGAAGTTCGTGCTAATTATAGGCTTTTTCCACTTATATCACAAAGCTGAGATGCATTTTTTGTTAAAACATATACATGTATAACTTCTTAGCTTCACACAAAATATCAAAGTGCCCCTTGCATCCTTTCATTTTTAACTATGCGGCCCTCGGTGAAAAAAGCTTGGAGTGACACATTTCACAACTTTCTGTTAGGACACGATCACAGACTATGGCAGACTTGCCAACATAATGAGTACTCCCCTGGTGCCTCAAAACAGCAGCACAATCCAGGTTTCAGAGACATGACCCCAAACCAGTTAAATGCAACAAAATGCGTACCCAGGCGTGCATGCATATTCTTATGTAATAAGAATATACATCAATGTTGGCAGGTCTGTTATGGTGGAGTATGCTAGGAACTATTCCTGTCCACGCCAAAAAACTAAAAGGAAGCAAAACGATGCACACATTTATCATGTTTAATTGATTCCAGGCCTGACCAGCTCATTTATTTATAAATGGAATACATTTGTAGTCATAGTATAGAAATGCTGTATATGCCCTTCTAAAAATACAATTTTGAACATTATTAGAGTCCTATAGACGTGAACTAATAATACTCCTATTCACCCTTACACTCCTACTACCTAATATGGTACACATAAGACAAAATAAGACATAACAGACTCACACATGTTAGCATGGGAGGCTTCCTTGTTGTTCCTTTTTTACTTCTTGTTTTGCACTGTACTTCCTGCGGTGGCTATTGTCTCCTCATTGTACCTTTACTGACTCCTGGTGACCACTGTAGAATACTACACATCATCACAAAAAGGGATGGGCGCCGTTCACATTTGAACCGATATGGTAGCCATGCTTATAAGTGTCACGACACTCCACGGTCACGTCTTTGAATTTGTCTTCTGGATGCAGTATTTGTATATTTGTGTGTGCAATGTTGATTGTATCTGCTGCTGAAGTTTACAATACAGTTCAGGTGAGCAAGTATACAGCTCTAACCGTCCATTCTTTAAAGTTCCTCTTGTAGAACACACAAGCACCAGACACCAGCCGGCTTTTATTGCAGGTTTGAATGAACTCACGACAGGCACAATAATCCCCGACACAAGTTTCTGTGGCGGCCATGAACCCATCCATCCATTTTCTTCCGCTTATCCGAGGTCAGGTCGCAGGGGCAGCAGCCTAAGCAGGGAAGCCCAGACGTCCCTCTCCTCGGCCACTTCGTAAACCACGCCAAGATAAAACTCGACTCTCAACCCCCAACGTTGCTTCCTGTCCCGCCCCCAATCAGCTCCCCTAGCACCAAAACACATTAACAGCAACACACGCGAGCTTAATTTGTCTCATATGTCTTATTTTATCTTGTTATGGCTACGGTATAAAAGTGACTAGGGGTGTTAATTCATGTCTAGAGGGCTCTAATAATATTACAAAGTGTATTTAGAAGGTTGAAAAGAGGTTTTTGAACTACAAAAATATTCTGTTTAAAAAAAAGGAATGTTACTTTGCGGAAATTCACCCATCGTGGTTGGGTTCGGAATCAATTACCGCCATTCCTTGCTACAATGTGGTTCTATCATCACTCCCTCATGCATGTTAGAGTTTTTCAAATATTAATTATTTAATGACCGTCTTTGCCTAGTATTTGTCAAAAATACGCTAATTTAAGCTAATTGTACATAATACAAATCAAGCATTTTCAGGCATAAAAACGGCGAAAGGAATTTCAAAAACAAAAGACGACCATTCAAATTGTGAATGTAGTACTGAGTAAGGGCATCCTTTGAATTTGAATGATCCCGTTCCACGGTTTGATTGGGGGAAAAAAAAAATCATAATTAAGACTGTTAGTTGTGGTTCCCATTGATGCTTGAGACCCATGCCCAACCCCAATAATAACATAACCATAAAAATCATAACAACAGGGCTTACAAGCTAAAACTCAACTCTGAACCCCTGGCGTCACTTCCTGCCTCCTAAAAGGAGTGTAAATGTGACTATAGGGGTGTTAGTTTGCATCTAGAGGGCTCTGTAACATATTTAGAAATTGTAAAGAGGTTTTCTATGCCATAACTTTGCAATATTCTATTTATAAAAAATTAATTCTATTTGGCGGAAATGTACTCCTCACGGGCAGGTCTGGAACCAGTTTACAAACTAGAAATGAGGGATTACTGCATATGTATTTTTCTGTGTTTTCTGCATGTTGAACTATAATTATTATCTATAAATTGTGTTTGGTGTTTAATTTTTGGGTTTCTGGAATATTGGACTTCCATTATTTCTTACGGGAAAATGTGCTTCGAAATGAAGAACACCAAGGCCGCACTATATCTGAACCGTAGTCGCATAAGTTCATGATTCCTTGGCAGGTCTGCAGCACGGAGGTCATGCCGCATTACTCAACACAAAAGGTTGGAGGAGGACAAAAACACTTTTAGTGATGCTCGGGTGCTGCACCTGCTTGGTGTCATTCATACCGTACTTTTTTTGTGGGCGTCAGTGCGCAGCTGCAACAACTGCCGTGTGTGGAACATCCTTGTCGCTCACCAGAACACAATCATTCATCCAGAGCAGCACACGCCGCCACTGCCTGCCCGTTTTACCGCCGATTTGAAACTCAGGATGGGGAAGATCAAACCCCTCCCGGTGCCAACAGAATGCAGAGGCTCAGACCGCCAGTCAAGCAGCTGGAACTCAAGAGAAAATACCTGGGTGCACACACACACACACACACACGCACGCACACACGCACACACACAAAGGCAGCCTTGGCTGGAAATGATGCTGGGGACAGGGCTGTTGGGAATATGACCGACATTTGCATATGGCCAATTCTTGATACTAATGAGCGCCATCAGAATGGCGCCCATAGCAACAGAAGCTGCAAAGGACTGCGTGATGCAGCTTGGAGTTGATGACTGTGATGCGGCTTCACAGCCAATGAGTGTTGAGAAGTGTTTTCCTGTTGCCCAAAGCCATCACAGTCTTGGCGGCACACACGAATCACACGCAGCGCAACCGTGGCAAAATAATTACCTCCACCTTCACCTGCCATCTACAAACACACACACACACACACACACGCTCGCACGAGCATGCAAAAAAAGCAGGCGCGCGCACCTTTTCCACCTAGACACAATGATGCTCTTTATTTAACAAGACAACAGCTCATTGTGGGCGTTGCCATGACAACAAGTCATCTATTTTTAAGCGGTGCCACTAATCAATTCCTGCTCTGCTGTCGCCTGAGGGGTGGGGGCGTGCACGCATGCGAGGGTGCAGATTGGGGCCGGGGGGGGGGCGATGGAAGGCGGGAAGAAGGAGGGGTGATGGCGAAGTTGGAGACAAAGAGCATCGGCCCAATGTATCACATACCGACACACAGAAGAGGTCTTCATCCGCAATCAAACGCCTCTGACATCATAACTCGTCGTTAATCTGATGGCGCGTTCGCCATTCAGACACTTGTTTCCCCGACATGTCTGCTCCTCATTCGCTGCATCTCCTCTTTGTTTGCTCAGACCGCTCAATTAACGGGCTGGGTATCACGGTACCGTACATCAGGGGCAAAGTCGATTTCATTTTGGCCGCAACGCAATTATAATTACCCTCAGAGGGATACTTGTGTACTGCTATACATAATGATTTTCTTCATCACAAATAATTGTTAACTATTATGTGACTTTTTGATTAATAACTCATACAAATTAGTCATTTTCAATTGGGTCTGACAAAAAAAAAAAAACTTTTCCGTCAAATCGGACAACAAATACATTTAGCATTTCTACCACTCAGCCCTTATCCTTAGGTCTTTGGTGTCCCCAAGTCTACTGAAATCAAGGGGTTACGGGTAAGTGCTACCGACGTGTAGTCGCGAAGCAGACCTGAAATGGAGCAGGGGTAGGAGGAGCTGGAACACCCGCTGACAACACAGCTGAGCGAAGACGGAGAGAAGCATAGAAATGAAAGTAATTAAGCATAATTATTGATTTTCACAGCAACGTCACTCATGTTTTACTAGATATTCAATCATTTGCTATTCCGCGTAAACAATCGCCATGTGTTGAATTGCTGGTTGGTATAACTGGCCGGCTCACGCCGATTACGAATCACGGCAATCTACTTCATTGTCACGATGAGATACTGCATGTTTATTGTCTTCGGCATACCGTATGGATGATCAGGAAGTGAGCAACACGGCCATATGCGGATAGCACCCCACATTATCAAACTTTATTCCACTTTTGGAATCGAACGTGTTTTTTTTTTTATTGTTTTTTTTAAGGGAAGAGCAAAAGCATAGAACTGGCATTCAGCCTAAGGGCTCTAATTCCGTGGGTTGCGCAGCTTGGCGCAGGCTGCGCAGTGGTAATTTCGTCTGGCGTAACACCGTGTGCAGCCAATCTGGTAGACCGAGACGCGCTGCGATGCGCGAGGCGGCGCAGCGGGGGGAGGTGCCGACTGGCGTAGCGACAATTTCGTGCCAAAAGGCTTCGCCGGAGACTGAAAGCTCGCCGGAGGTGCGCTGAAAGCTCGCCGTCTCCAACCTGGTCCACTCTCAGAACAAGGCGAATCCTAGCTGGTGTAGTGGTATTTTGGCTAAGTACGCACACGCCACTAAAAGCGGCTTACGCAATGTCAGGCACATTTGAATGCTTCTAATAATCACAGCAACCACTGTTTAAAGTAACTATCTGAATAAGCACATACATCTTGATCTACATTGACTGTTGCGCCGTCCCCACCTCATCTGTCCTCGAATCTCCTCCTCATCGGTTGCCAGTGGATTTGATATGGACAAGGTTAATTGTGAATAAACGGTTAATCAAACGCACTGACATATATTTGATTGCGTAATGGAGAATTGCAAAAATGAAAAAATGAAAAGGGTAATACAAGTTCATCTCACTTGCAAACACAAGTGACAAGGAGCAGACCACAAGCTTGGCAGTGCGTCTTTCACGCACAGTTGCTTCAGATTTCATGCCCATTATGCATAGTTTTGGTTTATTCATATTACATGTACATATTATATTACATGTTCGTATTACAAATAGAGGTTACTAAATACGAGTGTCTTTATTAGTGGGGAAAAAATGCTCACTGTGTTTCCGGTGCTTTGATAGTTTTTGTTTTGCCCTTCTTATGACATCATTGAACCGGTTTTTACACTAGGCAACGGTTCTCGGTCCGTCAGGGCAAACCTGACTTCCGATACTTGTAATCTCTTCCCAGGCCACTGCGAGCTTGGCCCTCCCGGACCAAAACATCACTTTCCATCTGCGAGAAGTTTGGTCGTCTTCCGCTGTCTTCATCCATATTCAACGAAACGTGCAATGCGCTACGCCAGCGGTGCATTTAAAGGTGAGGAGAGGAGCTCATTTGATTGGTGAAGATTTGACCCGGCTGTGTTAAACCCAATCACACCTTCTCTCCTCCCTCTTTGACATTTGCACTTGTAGGAGGGACGGAGGCGTACTTACGGCAGGCAGCGCGTGGCATGAAATTGCGAAATGCGCCTAAAACACGCCCGTTGGCGCAAGCGAAGGTGCGACTCTCCTGCGGCTGGTCTACGAAATTACACCTTTAAGTGTCCTTTTGATTTTAAACATTTTTTAAGGCCGCACGATGGCCAAATGTTTAGCATATCAGGAGAACTGGAAGATCTGGGTTCAAATCCCAGTTGGGCATGTTTGGAATTTGCATGTTTTCTCCGCGTACTACGATTTCCTCCCACATTTCAATAACATGCATGTTAGGTTATTTGCGACTCTAAATTGTCCATTGAGTGTGACTGTAAATGGTTCCCCAAGCCCAAAGTGAGCTGGGATAGGCTCCAGGATACCAGCGTGATATTTCAATAAGTAAAACATTAAATATATAAGACATATAATAATAATACAATAATATTCTAAATAATAAATAAGTACTAATAAAAAAGTAAAAACATCCATCCATCTATTTTCTTCTGCTATTAAACTATATATAGAAATATTTTAAAAAGTTATAAAAATAAAATACAAATAAGTCACATGAAAATGTGTGTCTTTTTGACATGCATTATTTCCAGGCTTTCACAGGCCACAAAAAATGATGTGGCGGACCAAGTCCATTCCCCGGGCCATGAGTTTGACACCCTTACCATGCCGTAGTGCGGTGCTTTGGTTAGAATCATTAAAGTGCCGCAAGGTCTGACTCTAACCCAAACAAATGTTTTACAATTATAGTTTTATAAGCATAAAACAATTGTAAATGATGAATGGAAAGGATAAAAGATCATTTAAAAATGGCAGACACATGTGACAGCAAAACACGTTCCTTCTTGAACTCACTAATGTTTCTCACCTTTTTTATCAAAATGCTGCCACTTGGAACTTTCTTTGGCTTCACCGCGGCTTATTTTTCAGCCGTGATCAAAATAAACGCAGAGACTTGAGGCGTAACTGTGTTAGTTAGCAAAGAACTACAGCCGCTGATTACATCATAGACCTGAGACTTATCTGGGGGACAATGCCGTCTGGTTCTGGTTTCCATGCTAACGTGACGCTTAGACGATCCGCACCGGAAACATGATTGGTTCACGGATTTGGCCAACAAAAACAAAATCTACTGTTGTATTATTTGAATCTACACAACATGCTGGGGAAATGACATCATGTGAATTAAATGATGTCATTGTGAGGACTCGGAACGTTTGTGTGGGAACATATTTCCCCGGTGTACCGCTCCATTATGGTGAAATCTCAACCTGCTTAGAAAACAACCTGTTTGACCTTCTACACACACACACTTAACATTATTAGAGCCATCTAGACATGAAATAAAACCCCTGTAGTCACGTTTACAGTTGTATTACCCATGATAATACAAAATATGACATCTTAGACACAAATAAGACTCATAATTCAGCGTACTTCAACAGCGTACTTCCTGCGATGGCTATTGTCTCATAAATGTGACATCAAAGTGAAGAATACTAGTGTAATGCTGCTGTTTGTGGTTAAGGAGAAAGTCACAATACACTTCTGTGGCTTTATTAAGAACTAGAAAACCCATTTACAGTGAACATACAGGAGCTGCTGTCGGCCACAACTCATGCAAGCCACTCGCACACTCCACACTGATAACACTCTGCTAAACACAGTCAACTCCTGCTGCATTTAGCTCATTTGCACGTCACTTCCCAAGCCCTGCCTCTTTGTGCAGACATTACACTACACATCAAGTCTTCTGAATGTCTTGTATTTGCGTTTTATATCATTTTTGCTATTTATATGCTTGAAAAATGCTAGATTTAGGCCAATAATACGTACAATTTGCCTTAATATGCATAATTTTTCAAATAGTATTCAACCCTAAAACAACAATCAATTTTTAATTCAGGAATTTCTGAAAACCCCTGACAGAGTGAGGCCGCGATGCCGCAAGGGACGGCAGTATTGGATCAATAAATGTAAGGATTTTTGTATTTCATTAGCAAATATTTCAGTCAATAACCAAAAAAGCACCCACTCTATGGTGGTAAAGTACATGTCAAAGGTAAAAAGGCAGAATTGTAAACAATTTCAATGGAATTTGGGAGAAAAATAAACCGGATTTTATACGGCCCCAAACCATCCGTTCTTCACACACCCAAAGACACCAACGTACGAAAACCAAGAAAACCGGTTTTCATCAAAACCCGGAGAGTACGAAAACCGAGGTTCCAGCGTACTTGCAATCTGGAGGTAAAACTAATTTTACTATCAGACAATACTGTAAAGGCATGTGTGGCAAACGTATCATGCTCCCCTAAGAAAGGGTGGGGGTATTTTTTAGAAAGGTATTTATTCTTGCCTTGAGACAGTACAGTTAAAATGCACTGAACTGGTTTGAGCCGGTTTGTAACCTCAGGGTATGGAGTCATCGCTTAATACGTAGCTGTTAGTGGTCAGGTCGTCACACGGAGAGAGAGAAAGAGATGGAGGTGTGTGTGTGTGTGTGTGTGTGTGTTTGTAGCAGAAAAAGGGAAAATCTCTTCCCTTAAGAGCTGGCATTTTGACAGAGTAGGGAGAGCAGAACTTCAGACCACAGGGTGGGGCATTCACTGTTTCACCAGCCAAATGAGAGGAAAAAAAATAAAAAATAAAGAAGCAGCGGCAGAAACACGAGCCATTTAGTCAGAGTAAGGCGCTCTGAGGTAGCGTAGATATCTTAAAATAGGGCTGAATGTGTTGGCCAGCAGGACTATCAATATCCTGCAGGGATAGAAATATGTCGCACGCAGTGGGCTGATCCAGTGCAACACGAAGGATCCGTGACAGTCGCCGCTGCCCTTTGTTTACGTGCGGGACGGCCGCTAACATTTCTGCGGATTTGTCAAGAGAAAGATCGCAACGCAGGGTGGAGCAACACACTCGGGACGGGAAAATGAAAGTTCATTTTGCTGCTGCAGTCACTTGATCCGTTTATGAAAAATAAATGTCAACCTGCATATTCTTGCTTAGAATCGACAACTCGGACTATTTTTTTCACTTGCCTGCACACGCCATGTTCAGGGACCATGCACTTAACTATAGACGTCCCAACCCGATAAAAAAAAAAAAAAAAAAAAGTCTTGCCAATCGGATCCCGATCCGATTTGTGAAATTGAATATGGTTATTAAATAGCTCTTCAAAGCATTAACATAATCCAACCAATTCACTTTTATTATGCAGCACGAGCAACAATATTGATTGTCTTTTGTAACAAACCTCTGTGAGTCAGGTCCCTAATGAAAATAAAAGTCCATCAAACTGGAAAAAATGGGCAAGCAAAATACTGTAGAGATGGGATTGTTGTGTTGTTCCAGGCTGCTGTTTAGAGTGTGGGCTGTGGTGGGCAGCCGTGTTCAGCAAGATGGTTAGAGCAAGCGTTTGGAGTCAAGTGTGTAGAATAAGAAAACTAGGAAGTGGAAGGTCTGCGTGAAGGACTGAGTGCTCCGTGTTGACGCAGAGGATTTTACATTTTTCAAACATTCGAAAACCATAATAGTTTTTGATTCATTGTTTTATCGATTAATCCTCAATTTGTGGATTAATAGTTGCAGCTCTACTCAATTGTATGCGATTTTTGCCATACTAAGCCTTGCTTTCAAGCCAGTGCACTTTTTGATTGTAATATTTTGTCAAAATATGGAGTTCTGCTCCAAAGAGCATATACACACACACACACACACACACACACACAAAATAGGGTGGATTAACGCATGTCTTGCGTTGGATATTAAGTTTTCACCGTGCAAATCTAAAAAGGCAGGAATAAAAAATGGAAGGGTCCTCCAGCCTGCGCTTCAGTATATTTCAGATTTTGTGGAGTTCATGAGTCATGCTTCTTACATGCACGTTACATCACTTTCCTGCTTTAAGACCTGCATGTGTGAGTCAACCGAGTTTAGAAAAACAACCACTGCGTTGACTATTCCTTATGTCATTGCCATTATGACACAAATGTGATTTCAGAGGCCTCTCATCCGCACCAAAATGCCTCCCCATTTCATCCCCAAGTCGTAGTGGTGCGACAGTATATCCTTCAGGCTGCCGAGAGCATTGGGGGATTTGATTGAGACAAGTTGACTGGGGTGACCTTGTGCAGTACCTGGTTAAACGCTGCACAGCAATGCAGCAATGATCCGCATGCTGCTTATTCACAGACTGGATTAGTCATAGCTGCACCGCCACTGCCTGCCCAACCATTTCTCCCACTGACAAAGCCCGGGAAGCAAACACTTCCCTGCTGCCATGTCATTTCTCCCCAGTTCAGCATTCAAGCTAATCCATACTTTATTCCCTTACAGTCATTCATTAACATCATGCACAACAATTTGTGCCGACTTGTTGGTGTTGCCCCCCCCATTAGAAATTATTTCTCTAATCAAGAGCTGATTATGCAGCTTTTTCCTCTCACACACATAAATAGTGGGGGGGGGTGGGGCATCATGGGTGGCTGACAAACACACACACACACTGCGGTGTTTTCCCTTGCTTTACAACGTACACACGCGCTGTGTACTCAACTGTATCACCGCCGCTCTTCCACAGTCACACCATCAAAACAAATGAATCCACAAAAAATTCTGTATCATTCTCATGAAACGGATGTTATTTTTTCCCATTTTCATTTTCAAAAATTCCATTTTGTTACATTTTTACCGGCATATTGTGTGTGATTTTTGGGTTACTGAAAAAAAGTCTGTTAACTACATGCAAAAAAACTTTACATTACTTACTGTTGCAATCCATCAACGGACAATTTAGGCCAGTAAGTGAGAAATGGATGTAGCTAGGCTAACTTTTCTAATGGGATGCACACATTGGTACAAAAAATAAGCTATGTGATGTAGTCACTCATGCAATCCCATCTGCATATGTAAGATATTTTTTATTACACGATATTTTGTTGACAGTTAGACAACATGAGGAAAATGGCGCTCTAATTTTGAAGGCCAGAGACCACACCTAGAGACCAGTGTGGTTTACTACACATCATCCCGTCTCTGAATGCATTTTTTGAATGCTTTTTATTTGTATTTTTTTATGTTTATGCTTGAAAATGCATAATCCATTCCAAAATTACATACGATTTGCTTAAATCCAAAACTTCATGTTTTATTAATGAATATGTTTTCGAAAACAGTGAAGCGAAGCCGCAAAATTCTGAGCTGAAAGTGGCAAGGGAATTCTGTATAGTAGACACGATACACAATATTGGGTCTTCAAAACAAGGCTTTAACATTACTTTTAGGAAAAGCAATAGGCTCCAGCATAACTGCGACCCTAATGAGGATAAGCGGCATAGAAAATGAATGAATGAATGAATTAAAAACAAAAATATACCATCATATATAATAAATAAATATATATTTAGATATAATCTATTAATATAATAATTTATTCTACTACACTCTGTGTGTATGCTACCGGCCCCGCCTACGCCCACCGGGACAAAGAGACTGTATGACTGACAAAAGTGGCTCCACTCATGCTGTTGTTCTATGGAACAAACGCACCAAGGTGCTGAAACCAGACAAGACATTCACTGAAACACACACAAGCATGAGTCTTATTTATGTCTAAATGGCTTACTTTATAGGGGTGTTAAGTCATGTCTATAGTTCTAATAATAGTAGCAATTGTAATTACAAAGTCATACACAGATTTGCTATGTTCCAACTACAAAAATATTATATTCATATCAAATACAACTTTGCAGAAATTCAGTTATCATGGATTGGTCTGTAATTATTGTATGTATAGTATTTTGTAATGCACAATACAACACTATCATTCGTGAAGGCCTGAAAAAGACGAGCTAAATTTCTCCAATGCAACCTCGTAGAATTCATACTCTTAGTTTTAAGTTCATGTTTTGGTATATTAAAAAGTGCATCATATCTGTGCCATGAAAGGTGATCTTTGCCAATGCTACCGAGCTTTTTAAAGCTCACGGAGAATGCTGTTCTGCAAGAACAGCCCACACATTGTACTCTCATCAACACTTGCTATTCAGCGCCCCACAGCACACACACACACGACCCTTTTTTGCACTGGGATTGTGCAACTTTGCCGCCACGCTGAAGCCGGCATCAGGCCACCTTGCTTGTTTACACTCTGCCCCTGCCCCAGCGTACCAACGCTTGGTTCCAGAGGTGAGGAACCATCTGCATTGGACATGACGCACTCCACCGTTTTGACTGTCCCATACTCATAAACACTAGGGATGGGCAAAAGACCTTGAAGCACACGAGGCCAAATTGTGAGCACTACTGGACTGCAACCAGCATAGGTGCTGTCGACAGTAGAGATGCTCAATAGTGGCTTTCCTGCCACTTCCTGTATTGTCCAGCACGTCACTAGATACCAATATCAACAGATATATTTACCGACATATTTATTTGAAACATAAACATAAAGTCTTAGAAAAGAAATCATGAGCAATAGTGAACTATAATAACATATTCTACTATCGCCACAATTTGGAATGATGCGCTTTTCCATGTGGCACAAACATCCAAATAAGAACAAAGTGAAAGTGAAAAGGTATGGAAGTCAGGAATAGAGTACTTAAAAGCAGTATATCACGTCTTATTATTTTTCATAGCGCTGCGTCTGATTCCAAGTGATTCTTCCTGAGATGTGATATAAAATTAGAAGTACTCTCCCCTCGCATAAGATTGCTTGCATATTGCATATTCACAATCCAAAGGCAAAATTTGCGATTAATACCAAACTGTGGACATGCTAAGATTGCAGGATTGCTGCTATCATATCATAATAACCACATCACCGAGCATGGACATCAATCTTTCCTGTAGGAAATGATGTAAATCTAATATGTGATATGAATATGAATAATATAAATTAAAAATATATTTTATAGAGAAAAATTTGCCTCGGTTCGCGCTCATTTTGCTGTTAGCGTACAATATGCCGATTATCTTGTTGCGTTATTCATACACAGCGTGGGTCCAACTGTGTTACTAATGTATTTTTAATCACAAAACATCCTTATTTGCATCTGATTAGCTTGCTAATACATGGAAACAGGAAGTGGTAAAGTCAGCTTAGACGCCCGTCTATGATGTCATCAGCTGTTGACTCTGTAGTTCTTTTGCCAACTACCACAGTTACGCCACAAACCTCAAAAATGTTAACACAAAATACCGTTTACATTTTTACAATTATAGTTTTACATGCATAAAACAATTGTTAATGCATAACAAAGATGAATGAAAGGGATAAATGAACATTTAAGGCTACCTTCACTGTGATTTTCACAAAGACACAATGCGGTAGCGAGATCAACACCCTGGTGTTTTGCTACGAGTTATTTCTTGAAGTGTTTCTCACCTTCTTCATCAAATGCTGCCACTTGCATCTTTCTTTGGCTATGGCTTATAAAGCACAGACTTGGTGAGAAACACCCTAGAATTCAACACAATAAAACCACTAACACAAACAGTCGGTGGGTTGGTCCACAACATGTCAAAAAAGAGGCCAAAAATGTCCATCAGTGTTTTCCAAAGACAAAGCTGATGTGTGTGAGAATATCTTGTTTCGCCTAAAGCACAAAGCTAACATGTCTGCTTTCATGGATGACTATGGAAATATTCACTTTGGAGAGGCAGAAATCAGGGGATATTTACATTTTTGTAAAAAAAAAAAAACTACTTATCAAATACCAAAATATATTGGCAATTAATTGGATTTATTTATGTTTTAGGGACTAAATTGATACCTATGGACTAAATTGTCCGGAGGTATGCCAATTAACCTAACATGCATGTTTTTGGAATGTGGGAGGAAACCAGAGTACCCGGAGAAAACCCACATACGCACGCACGGGGAGAACATGCAAACTCCACACAGAGATGCCCACCGGAGATTCAAACCCAGGTCTTCCAAATCTTCGGACTGTGTGGCCAACATGTTAACCACTCGACCAGAGTGCGGCCCCTGGTACAGTATCTATTTTGGGGGATTTTCATGGTCAAGGTTTCCAGAGAATAACATGCTGAAATAGACTTACTGGTGTCAAGTAGTGGTGCTCCGATCTATAGGACCGATCAGTATCGGACAATTTGCGTGGGGCAGATGCCACAATATATGATCACCTCATATTATTGCAGCCTGCAATAATCATGGACAAAAGTTTTGAAAAGGAGATAACTATTGGTTTTCTCTCTTGGGTGCCTCAGTGTGTTTTGATACTTTTGTCAGATGTTATTACTGTATGTCGTTTCCCCAAGCCACTTAGCTAGAACTTTTTCCTGCAGAAAAGGCATTGTTCATCACCAAACCGTTCTCGGATGGTTGAGGAAAGATGCTTTCGGAGTTTGTTTTGGTACCATTCTTTATTCATGGCTGTTTTCTTAGGCAAAATAGTGAGTAAGCCCACCCTCTTGGTTGAAAAGCAAACCTACGTATGAATGATTTCAGGATGGCAGATCACAGGATTGACGGTAACCCTCACCTGTTCTTCTCAGGACGAGTTTTCTTTTCTGGATGCCCCAAACAATCCGAAGGGGGTTCGTCAGAGAAAATGTTTTTACCTCCGGTCTTCAGGAGTCCAATACCTTTAACTTGTTTTTCCTGGAGAGAAGAGGCTTCTATGGAACCCTTCTTGACACCAGGCCATCTACTGAAAGTCTTCGCCTCACTGTTTGGGCAGATGCATTCTTCCCCGCCTGCTACCCTTTCCTTTTCTGAGGCTCATGGTGCAGCATTAGTTCAACAGTCAATATAAAAATAAGCGTGATAGTCAGAACCCCGTAAAAAATGGAGTTCATCGGACCAGAGGACCAGCCTTTCTCAGCAACTGCTCTCTCACTTCAAGCCCCGTTACGTGCTACCTGGAAGAAAATATTTCACAGATGTAAACAATGTCATCTCACACGCAAAGGCTATTTTTGGGGAAAGTCTTGGAAAGTTTTAGTCTCAATTATTGTTATGGTTCATTTTTCTCAAATTATATAGCCAACAGCATGAGTGCCGCCAGGGCCCTTTGAATGGTAATAACCTTTCCCCCCATTTTAAATTAAAAATTTACAGTTAATGCGCGTGATTGCTATCAGTATACGCCGATCTCACTCATGGATTCTTGGTTTATGAATCGGCAATAGACTTTGTTTTTTTTAATTTGTGTAAAATCTTACACCCATTGTGCAATATTAATATAACCAATATTTCTTCATTTATGTATTCATACAATGCCAGCTAATTTTTACAATACAAATCAGGAAAGCTTTTACAGTTTTTACTTTTATAACTTTTTACCATAGGGCCCTATGATTTCTCTATGAACATCCCATTAGAAAAGTTAGTCCCTGCAATAATGCCCCTCCTGTAGGGCTGGGCGATTATGTGATCGAGATTGGCCAACACGATAAACTTCAGGTCGAGATCGGCGATCAGCTAAGAGCATGTTTACTCAAACATGGCGCAAATGTTGGTGACAACAGCCAATCAGAGTCCGTCTTTTCTCCGCTTCCGTTTCTGGGCAATGACTGAAAGTGGAGCTAAACACGGAGTTGAAGAAGATGTTGCCCGTGACTTTAAAGATGAGGCTTATTGTGAGTTCCCCATTGTTGGTTGTAGGAATCTTCCATTTTTTGGCTTTCAATAAATTTTTTTGTCCTGCCGACCCAATACCCCCCCCCTTTTTTTTTAATAATATACTTTTGTTATAAACATGAATTTGTGGAATTGAATATGGTTATTAAATAGCTCTTCAAAGCATTACAAATAATCCAACCAAAGTATTGCAATTTACTTTTTTTTATTATACAGTATGAAAATAAAAGTTGATTATAAAAGATAAAATTGAAAAAAAGGGGTAGCAAATTACTGTAGTGGTGGGATGATTGTTTTCATCCAGATTGTTGTTTAGTGTGCGTTATACAGTAGGGGGCAGTGGTGTTTAGCATGCAAATAAAAGGCCAAGTGAATTACAGCCATCCTGACGTGGAATTATTCAGCCACCATTACAATACTTTTAGGGTAGGACTAATAATTGGACATCACGTATATATCCATTTGTGGTGTGATGGAGAACAACCAGCGGTTAGCGCGGCACCATGACAGAGGGGTCCGGGCACAGCGAGGGAAGTCAACCACTGTGGCCGCGAGCCGAATAGCCAGCATCCACTGTGAAAGTAACCTAACCACGGTACCCCAAAGACATGTCTCCAAGGTGGCGGTGCGTTTTCGCCTTCAAGTGGCCAGTCAAGTGGCAACCATCTTTGAGGCACATGTACCGCACCTATCATGTTGGAGTACGGCCCAGAATCACTGCAACCGGATCAGCCTGAACCTGTGACGGAAGCCCATCTTTTCCGATCTTCAAAATACAGCTGATACCTATCCTGAAGATCTTTCGAAGTTTGGGACATCCCTACTCGGTAGACATGGGTCGATATGGCATTCTGATGGTTAGATTATCTGGGGCATCATGGTATCATAATTACAGCTTTAAAATGTCTGTTAATAAAAAATAAGAGGACATGATAGAAGTAGAAAATCTGTGTTCAAACTAAACAAAAAATAACTAAATTCTTTCCAAATAATTAGGCAAAATGCAAATAAATGCAATCACCAAGTGGCTCAAAACCATAAACGATTTACACATTTTCATCTTTAAAATGATGACGAAGCGTTGTGAAAGTGCAAATTGTATATTTAGTAGTATTTAATAGTTTTTAATTACTTTACTTGCGTGACGAGCCGCAACATAATTAAGACATTTCACTTCTGTTTCCAGGTCATGTGATTGTTAACAACTGTTGCTAAGAGGTTGTTGCTTGCTGTTCAGTGGAGAGTAAACGGTTTATACCACTTATCTGCCGCTCTCGTCTCATTCTGCGTCCATCTCCACAATTGGCGACCCTCGACGTGAGTGATATGGCGACAGACAACGGTACCGGCAGCGGGGCGTGTGCCCTCCTCAACGATGACATTCACGACTTACTAGGTTATGATATCCACGTCGACGTGTGAAAAATGTATTAATACGGCTCCATGTGCTTGAGCATTCGTTCACCGGCTGCAAAGCCAGGTGAAATGCACACGCTATGGGATGCAGAACAACGCACGTCTCGTTTCGATGCCAAGGTGAACTTGCCCGACTTTTGGCAAGATCAATATGAAAAAGACATTTTCCATGCCTTTTTAAACTTGGATTGTATCGAAATGACCAACATGAGTTTCACCTCATTGAAATGTGGTACATCTCTACCTGCCTCATTTTCAACAAACAATAAGTCAAAAATCCAGCAGACGGTCCACCGTGGAAAACGGTGCCACGCTGGCAGTAAGTCACATTTTTTCGACTAATATTCCCTATTAATATTCTATGAATCTTGGAAAAATATGGGTTTTCATGTGAAACTGCTCGTTAAACATGAATCGCTATCACTCGGCTTTCTAGCCTATCTTGCAGTTGATCTGTCAAAAAAAAAAACAACAAACATACTTGTGGCCATTTTTGTGGGTGTTATATCCTACTCATCGCAACACAACACCAGTGAGTGTTGTTGTGTTATCGTTGGGCGTATGTCACTTTCTTGGCTATGTCGTGTTTATACGAGCACCGGAAAAAAAGTTCTCAAAGTCCCAGCCCGAAATGGCACAGGCTCAGAAAACTCGCTCATGGGGCTGGAGGGTTTTGGTCATTTCACTCGTATTTTATAGTGAAATGAAAAAAAACTTTTATTAAGCGAGTACTTTCATTTTGTTAGTGTTTTCTTTTTTAAACTGTGGGTATGACGATTCATCCAATACTTGTGTTTTTGCTGATATGGGACCGATATCTGGTATCATTATTGGCTCCAAAGCACTACCATCTCACCTTATGCATATAAGAACATTTTGAATTTATAATTAAAAATGATTAAATACTATTAAAAGAATACTGGTAGTTGTGGTCCTGACTCAATGTCAACATTAATTAGCACATTTCAGTGTACAGTGAAATACACACAAACTACAAATAAGAGCATGATAAAATGTGAGCAAAAATCAAATAACTACAACTAAAAACAACGCGGAACACAGTTTAATACAAACGAGCAAATCCAGTCCATTCATACTGTGGGGAAAAAATAATATAGCAACTGTTTCTTCGATTACATTTTGAGGCTTTCCCTTGTATTTGGCCTGTAAAAGTAAAGTTTCCCCCGCTTTCACTGCACGCTCCAGTAACCTGGCTAGCTAATAACATGCACTCTGATTGGCTCTTTAACCTATGAGCACATCCCTGATTGGTCAGTTGAATTCAGCGCCGTGAAAGAACGGGAAAAACTTGCTCAAAGTGGGAGTATTTAGGTGGTAAACCAATACAAGCTTCTTAACAAAATAACTGCGGATAGTTAGCACTTGCCCGATCGGGCAACTCGATAACACAGCGCACCCGTCCAAAATTTTTACTTGCCACGGGAAAGCAGGCAAGCATTAATGTTGAGCCCCGCACCTAATATTCATTCATTCATTTTCTCTACCGCTTATCCTCATTAGGGTCGCAGGGATGCTGGAGCCTATCCTAGCAGAGGGGAACACCCTGGACTGGTCGCCAGCCAATCGCAGGGCACATATAGACAAACAAACACTCACACTCCCATTCATACCTATGGACAATTTAGTGTCGCCAATTAACCTAACATGCATGTTTTTGGGATGTGGGAGGAAACCGGAGTACCCGGAGAAAACCCACACACGCACTGGGAGAACATGCAAACTCCTCATAGAGATGCCCAACGGAGATTTGAACCCTGAACCAAATGAGAAAGGAAAGTAAAGAATGGCAAACCAAAAAAATCCGATAATAATACAAGGGCTTGTCCAGTATGTAGCAACTAAAGTACACATCTTGTATTGAGTTCTTACTGTGAAATTGAAAAATGTCAATGGCATTTATGAATGACAGGTAGCTTTACATCAAATTTTGCGTCAAACTTCTTTTCTGCGCCGTCACAATGGTATGCATGAGGATGCAAAGAGTACAATCAAATCTTTTTAGATTGCTATGCTCTAAAAATCAATTATTGAACAACTTGTTTCCCACGTTTTTGTAGTACCCCAAAACATGCATCTAACTAAATCCAGGTTGGTGTCAAAAGGGGCCTAAAGTGTTTGTTTTTTTATGGGGTCCAGAATTCCTGGCAGTGCCCCAGCGTAGAGTTGACAAGATGGCTATTCTCTGGTAGCCCAGATGCGCATGACGTGTGTTTTGAAGCAGAGCTACAATGCCCACCAACTGTACAGACTGGTAACCACAAGCTACATTCATGCATGTCATGCTGCCAACTGTGCCCGGATGACGTGGGACAGGATAGTCATTTCATGGAGAAAGGGGACAAACAAAAGTGCCTTTGTGTGTCATCAACTGATCCCACGTGCACAATGAAACCAATCGACGACCTGATCACCTTTGTTTTTCCTTTCCTACCCAACACATGCGGACTTCCACATTTTGCTTCGACAAGACGAGTGTCCGACCAAAAATAGTCTGACGTCTGCGTTATTTCCTCCTGAGGTGGCGTTTAACAGTGCCCAACTTCTAGGAGTGCAACGGCGGGATTTTTATGTTAGTGATGAATGAATGAATGAAACAGGAGTACACGCAAAGGTCTCGTTCCTGGGCTAAAAAACATGAGTGTTTTTTTATTTGGAATATTCTTTAATGGTTTGGTCCCTCGGTGAAAATGACACCCAAAAGGCGCGCACACACACACACAGAAAGGAAAAAGGACATGAGTAAGTACTATGTTTTCCCATTGGACTTGTTGACAATATAGCACAAGTACAATAGACAGCCTGCAGCACGCACGCACACACATTTTCTAAGGCAGCTTACAGCTAAAACTATCATTCAATGATATAAATGTGGATTTTTTACTCATTAAATGGCTGAGAATGAGCCATAAATACCGGCCTGATTATTATCAGGCATAAGGACGTTATAACTGATAAACCCAATAACAAAAAAAAGCTCTGAAAACTCATAATAAAAAACAAAACACTCCAATGAGGTGAGTTAGGGTGACTAAATCGTGACATGTGCAGACAGGCCTGTCGTGATAATCGATAAAATCGAATTGTTTAAAAAAACAAAAAAGGAAGTCGATAATCGATAACTGTGCGTGCGCCCGTGTTTGTTTTCCTCATGTGCAGTTACCACACTCTGCATGTGTGCTTACATTATTATGCCACATATTATCGTTACATGAATGAAAAAAATTGCCTCAAAAACGTTGACAATAATATTTGTAAAGTTAAGAGTTTGTTATTGATTTGTTATTTGTTATTGAGTGCAAACTCACTCGTAACCAAACATGGCGTCTTCATTACGTGTGCTAGGTGCACCACCAAATTTGCAAAAAAAAAAAAAAAAAAACATTGCGCGTCGACACCAAAGTAGGGCAATGTGAAATACGTTTTATTTTTCTCCCAAATTTCATTTTTAATTTTTTAGAATTCCGTTTTTTACATTTTACGGTAATTTTTACCACCTTAGCGCATGTGATTTTTGGGGTAGTGAATAAAAAAAATTTACTGAACAATGGACCAGCATTGCTACAGTGCCCGGGGCTTGTTCCTATCGCCGCCGCAAGGACTACAGTAAAGCAATCTGTGATTTCATCGTGGATAAGATGACGGAGGACAACCAGCCTTTTAGCAACATTCAAAATACCAGCTTTTGTCGGCTAGTAAAACCCTTGGAGTCGTGCTTTGTACTTCAAAGCCACCGCTATTTTTGTTTATGTTCTGTTAATAATAGGGATGTCGTATTTGGTTAGGACAAATCTACAGGTCCAGTTTGTCAAATTCAACTTTGTTTTAGACCTTCTTACTTACAGGTATGCACAAACTGCCAAATTGTAAAACTAATATACAGAAGAAAGTATCAGTTATGGGTATCTGTCTTGAGAACCACAAAGTTATTGCTATCGGTATCACCTTGAAAAAAAATATATTGTGCATCCTAAATATCTTTAGTTGCTTTTGAATGCATATGTCCCACCTAATGAGATAATCCGTCTGTGTATTGTTACCCCTAATGCCCCTCTCTATGCAGGGTCAAGTAGCCCGCTCAAGTACAACGTTCGCTTGGAGTGAAAGACTCATTTTCCTCTACCAGTCGTACACGCAATCTGTGTTGCTGACCAACAAAGGATGAAGTAGCAGATATTATGTTGCCAACTTCCTAAGCATTTTCATACACGATGCATCCTTCCATTATGGGCTCCTGTCAACGGGGGTATGAATCAATGTTCATGGAAATCTGAACGCTCAATTTCCCACCCAAAGATCTACGGAAGTTTCCAGAAAAAGCCTAATAGAAGCTAACCGGGTTGAAGTGGTAATAGTGCTTTGACAAGGTTGCCACATTCACGTCCCACGGATACCCACAGATAATTCCACATGGATCGAACCAGCAACCCTCGGGTTGGGAAACGACCACTCTACCACCTGAGCTGTGCCGCCCCAGGGATTCCCATATGTTCATTTATCTGTGGCAGGTTGCCTCGATTCATTTTGGAACACTGGTACACCATCGCACATTTCTCATTAAACGAACAAAAAAAAAGCCCAGTTTGCGTCCACATGCAAACAATTTCGCGTCCAGGCCAATTATGCAAATTGGCCAATGACACTATCTTGGACTACACCAGAGGGACCGAGACCCATCTGTCTGGTTCTGAGTGAGGTAAGTGTGTACACCAAAACACCATTCTGTGCAAATCATCAAAAAGTGAGTGTGGAGGTAAGTCCGGAAGCACAAATACACTAAACGTACAGTACATCTCTTCAACAAAGAGGTTGTCGATCATTACACTTTGCTGAAGTTGCTGAAAAATTCTGTCTCCTTGCAACATCTCTGGTAACCTTAATGCAGTTTTTTTTAAATATAATTTACAGTCCTTAGTCTATGGCGAGGTATTGGTTCCTGACCCGACCGTAATATGCCAAATTCTTTTGTATAAATGAAACATTTTGGTAGTTAGCGCGTAGAAAAACTGTTTACGACCTTATAAATATGGGTTTTAATGTTGTCAGAATCCTCTAGATGTGAAAAACCGCCCCTATGGTCACTGTTACAAACATAATAACCAAAACAAGACAATGCATGCAAGAGATGAGATTTTAACATTCATTAGAGAGAAGAGTACAGTGACTGTAACCACATTTTTATTTAACTGAGACACCAAACAACGCAGGCGTGTTTGGAAATGTTACTGTTGCACAAATTGTTGTTGATCTCACCTTCCCACGAAGGGGCCATGGCATTTCGCTTTGCAGTAATCTTTTCACCTTCTAATTGCTACTACATTACCCTGCGTTGCTCACCACGAGGCTTACTTGCTGCACTCTCCCAATACCAACGTGTGCGAGTCTATATTATGCATTATTTTCCCTACAGGAACGTAAAGGTGACTAGAGCGGTGTTATTTCATGTCTTACAAGGCTCTAATCATGTTAAAAAAAAACATACTTAGAAGGTCAGAAACTGGTTTTGTATATTCTAACTGCAATCAATACTTAATGTATAAATTGGGATTCCTACTTGAGGGAAGTTTACTTATCACAGTCGGGTCTGGAACCAATTAACTGCGATAAACAAGGGATGAGTGTATTTGTAGTTTGGTTCGTGTGGCCATTTTTTTGCTTGAAAAGGGATCACTTTGGCAACAAGGTGGGAATTTTGCTTACATACGCATACAATAAAACCACAAAACGGCATGATATTTTTGGAAAAATCGTGATAAGAGTGAAGCTGCGAAAGTCAAAGGCGCAGTAGCGATGGATGACAGTAGCGTAAAGGCCCCCTTAAAGTGCTTCAAAAGTCACACAATAGTTTGAGACCCTCCACCGCAACTACAGACAGCACAGGGCGCTGTAAACTCCTGTCCTTAACACAACGACAGTCTTCATCTGGAAACTACTGGGGGGGGGGGCTGCCAGGGAAGTCTGAGCTGGAAATAGGAAGAGGAAAGACTCCATCAATTGAGAATACTACACTTCATTCAGTCTCCTCAACAGCAGGAACCTTTCATTCATGCAGACCCACTATCACAACGGGAGTCGGTCCGAGTTCTGGGTGCGTTTTTTTTGTTGACCCCATCAGGGTCAAAGGTCGCCCGGTAATCTATTTTATACCCCAGCAACTCGCTCTTAGATGGCAACGTTATAACACCCCGCGTGTACAGTATGGTCCTCCATAGTTAAGCAAGCACAAAGTACACCACAATTATCATCTCGCTCCCTATTTGGTCTACCTCAGGTTATCTGCCACTTGGCAAACAAATGAGCAGCCCAGGGTGAAGCCTTGCTTGCAGCGTGGTGTTGGTGGGCGGGCAGGCAGGCAGCCATTTAGGTGCATATGAACCCAGTTGAGTCTTTACGTAAATGGCTGATGCATTTCCAATTTTCCCCCCCCCCCTCCTTCCTAATTGCTGAGAGCCATCAGCACCCGCCGGCCTCCTCCCAGCGCCGTTAATCCTCCGCTTGAAGCCGCTTTGCCTCAATAAAAGCACCCCCCGACGTCTCCGAACCCAGCATTCACAGGCTTTTTGCGCCACTTCCAGGATCCAGTCTTAGCCCCGAGAGACTGGCATCAAACAATGAGGCGGACTGGAGGCATTCGGCGTCCATCACAATGCAAAGACCCGCGAATCGCACACGCGGAAACGGTTCTAGGAGGGCGCGGACGGCGTTTGGACGCGCGTTAGCCGTGGAAGACGACGCCCCGCCGAGCGTCAGTGTCAAGCCGCGTCAATTAAAAAGCCAAGCGGCTCCATTGTCTGTCAGCATAAGCGCCGGTACAACATAACGTGACGTGACGTAACAACAAGCCGTCTTTCCGCCACGGCGAGCCGCCGTTGCCGTTCCAAAGCACATCTGCCGCCCCCGAGGCCGCCTTCGCATCCTCGGACTCACCTGTGTCTTGCTTTCGCCTCGGTGTGTACCGTCTCCGGGTTCACGGTCCGGTCCTGACGCGCTGCTGCGAATCCTCACCACCAGTCCCCGGCACCGGCAGGCGGCACTGAGCCGATGATTGGGCCTAGCAGACGATCGTTCCCTCGATGCATCCCGACAGGCAGCCCATTGGTCAGCCCCTCAAGCCGTGGGGCTCAGACAGGCGGCTGATTGGTCGCTTTTCCGTAAAGAGGACCCTGACAAACCGCGGATTGGTCGCGTCGTGAACGTCGGGGGCAGCTTGTAGGCTTTCCGATTGGTTGTTAGTTTCCGCCGCGGAGCCCGAGGAGGCCGCTGATTGGCTGATAGTAATGTTGTTGTCTGAGTCGGAACGGAGAGCCATGTTAATTTAAGCAATGACAAAATTGACCGTCGAAACGGGATTTATATTTTCGGCGTTTTCAGCGATTGCTTTGCCGTGATATTTTAAACCCGCCGCAGTGGCCACATTATGGCATTGTTTACGATCGAAACGTGTTACCGTTCGCTAAAATGACTTCATTGCAACGCTAAACGGATGTAGTAGCTTAACAAAGCATTACGTTCACGACATAACCTTGACAGTCAACATCTTCCTTTCCTTTTCGCTTGTTTCCATATCTGAACCACATGCGAGATGCCAGTGGACTTTCTGACCTACTTTGCGCATTTAAAAATGTGAATTATTTATAATCAAGTCCACATTGGAATGCACTCTAATTTCTATTGCGCACTCTTTCTGTGTGCTTTAATGATCATTTAGATAATAATCCCCTTCACGTTCTTTTTCCAAAACACCCCCGTCTATTGTGATGCCTACGTGGGGGGAGGGATGCTTGTGTATCTAAAGAAAACATTATTGTGACAATTATAAATAATGGAAAAAAATAACACGCTTTCTGATATCCTCTTTTGGAGGCCAGACAATGAATTAGTCAAATGCTGCTAAGATGCACTCACGCGTGAAGGTGGAGCCCTCTAGCGGCCGTTTACATAGTTACACCCTTTTTGCACCGAGTCATGCATCCTGAGAGATTAGAGGGGGCCATTTTGATTGGGGAGGGGAGGGGATTTGCCTCCAAAAGTGGACTATCTTCATATTTTTTTCATTCTGTATTTTTTAAGGCAAAAATATCTGTCATTTTGTCATGTGTCAATATGTGTCACTTATCGTAACACCTGTCATGACAACAAATAAACATAAACAAATGTAGATTGTTTTTCTGTTCAAGGATTTAAGCCTGTAGCTGGTACTGTTTTATTTGTGTGCGTGTGTGTGTGCGTGCGTGTGTGTGTGTGAAATCCATGGACAATTGAGCGCTTACAGTATTGTATAGTGCAGCTGTATTACATTTGTTCAGCACTAGGGGTCAGCATTTGGTTTCTTTTTCTTTTTCTTTTAGTTTCGAAACCGGACCTTTAAAATGCTTTAAAAGTATTTATTTGTTTCTTAATCATGGTCAGGTAATGAATGGGTCGACGCTCACGCCTAATGAATGTGTTTCAATTAAAGAACGCACAACAATGTAAAAAATATTTCGGGAAATTCGCTAGGACGTCTGCGCGGCTAATGCGGCAGCAGCCGTGACGTCAGCCAGCCCAATTAACCAATCAGCGTGGACCCTGCTTCCGCCCTCACACTGCGCGCATTAGCACGAGCAGGCTGTGCGCACAGTGCGCGTGCCTGCCGGCGGGCTGCCGAAGCTGAGCGATGGATGGTCTTCCTCACCTTCCTCAAAGCCCAACATAAAACTCCTCGTCGCCGCGGAGGAAGCGTCCGTGAAGAGTATCGCGAGACTACCAGAAGATAAGGTCAAAGTGATGCTTGAGGTTTCCACTTGGGCAACTCTACACCTCCAAGATGACGCCAGGTAAGACGAAAGAAGCTTGCGGCGGCCATGTCTGGCGCTCCCCAGTGCTCATGTCATGGCGTTTTTAAGCCGCCACCGCAGACTAAAGTGGAGCAAAAGACGATAACGTCGCTCTTCTGAACAAACAGATGTTTCCCGTTTTTATGTTGTGACAAATTGCTGAGGAATTCGCCCGAACATTTGCGTCTTCTTTGGCGCAGTGCCACCAGCTTGCAATCACCGGCAGAGGGCGCCACTGTGCCCTGCTGCCTAAGAAGCTCAAACCTTCTTCCACTGCAGGGGGATGCTAGGGCGATACCGCTTAGTGTGGTATCAATGCGATACCCACTGGCATACTGGTACCGATACCGAAACATGCATGTTAGGTGAATTTGTGATTCTGAATTGTCCATAGGTGTGAATGAATGTGAGCGTGAATGTTCGTCTCTGCCATTGGCTGGTGACCAGCACCCCCGCCTCTTGCCCAAAGTCAGCTGGGATAGGCTCCAGCATACCCCCGCGTCCCCGGTGAGGACAAACGGAATAGAAAACGAACGAATGAATAAATGCAGCAATATAAGACAATGTAAGCAATATCACTAAAATGAAAACACGCCGTCCGTTGCGGAAGTCGCTATACTGCTATGTTATCATCATCAAGCATATTTGTGATTTGACGATGTACAAACACAACAATATGAGACGTAACGATATCGACAAGATAGTATAGAATGATGAACTGTGCATGAAAAGTAATGTCAGTGGTAAAAAAATAACAGGAAAACCTACCGCTGGCTCTCCTTGAAATTCTTTGGCACCTGCTTATGAGCAATATAATAATATGTACATGTAGCAATATCATCAACAAAACCCACATATTTAGTGAAAGTAAACGTAGTACGCACAGAGCGTAACGTAAACATGCGAGTTATTATCGCCCAAGCATCCAGGTCTAAACCTAAAGCTGCTAAAACATTTCAACAATGGACTTAAGGATGCATTTTTTTGACTCCGACAAACAGAATCCAATTTAGGCATCGTGCTTTGTCTTCTTTCCCCGTGACTTCCTTCCCCCTGCTGTTAAAGGATTAATTTGCAAGTAATTCCACTTTAATTCAACTTGCAGGCGTGCAAATCCTCAGCAACACACAAGTATGTAACACCGGGGTGTCCAAGATGTGGCACAGGGCCCACGTTCGGCCTGCAGTTCCTTTCATATCGGCCCTCTGCATACTCCAAAAATGGATGATTATTAAGGTGTGTTATTAGACAAAATGCTAATTTGCTTTGTCAGCTGCAACATAGCTAACATGTGGCTGTTTTCCCCAAACAGTTGAGCATGTAATGACCTGGGCTGGATCGCTTTTTGCATCTTTAATGTATAACATCTACTAATAAGTAATAATAATCGTTACAAAGATATTGCACTGTTTTGGGTTGTGTTATAGTGTGTGTTGACGTAACAATAGCGGAATCACAAGACAGATGAGACAAAAAGACGAAATTTTACTGCAATGAACAAACGTATGACAACATATTGCAATCTACCAATACGTTACACTCTTCTGCACTGTGCGCATGCTAGCGGCCCCGCCTCCACCCACCGAGACAAAGGGACCGTATGACGGACAAAAGGGGCTCGCTCCCATGCTTGTTGTTGTTCCGTGGAACAAACACGCCAATGCGCTGAAAACAATGCACAGAGTGAACCCTCTTCTCGCCTGTTTGGAGGAGAGAGACCAGGAAAACAGGTTATTGGGTTCATTTTACAGCACTGTACGGAGAGTTGTTTGCAATATTTTCCAGCCGATGACAAGGAGTGTCTGCTAATATCAGCAGATATTGGGATAAAAATGAGATACATACACACATAATCACATAATATCAAGTGCTTGAAATTCTTATTTTCTGTCATGCCACGACAGGAGACATAATTGAGAAAGTTTTGGGAAAAAATGCGATATTTTGTAAAGTCTATACTTGCTGCATTTAAGGGTCAGACAGAGTTTTATGGAAGACACGCCATGGGAGAAGTCATAAAACATTTTTTTACTGTAGGTGTGCCTTTCTTAGTTGCGTTTATTGGGAACTAATTGTAAGAAGCTTCTGGGATGAGACTCAGCGCCACCAAATCCTGAGGCAAAGGGTGGACTGTACCCTTTGGCTTGGGAGTGAGGTCTTTCCCCAGGTGGAGGAGTTCAAGTATCTTGGGTTCTTGTTCATGAGTGAGGGAAGGTTGAAGCGTGAGGTCGACAGACAGTTTGGCGCAGCGTCTGCAGTAATGTGCTTGCTCTGCAGGACTATTGTGGTGAAGAGAGAGCTGAGCCGGAAGGTGAAGCTCTCAATTTACCAGTCCATCTATGTTCCCACCCTCATCTATGCTCACGAACTATGGGTCATACTGGAAAGAACAAGTTTGCGGATAGAAGCGGCGGAAACGAGTTTTCTCCACAGGGTGGCTGGATAGGGTGAGGAGCTCAGAGTAGATACGCTGTTCCCTCACGTCGAGGGGAGCCAGTTGAGGTTGATCGGGCATCTAGTCCGGATGTCTCCCGGACGCCTCCCCGGTGAGGTGTTTTCCAGGCATGCCCAGCAGGGAGAAGGCCCCAGGGAAGACCTGGGATACGCTGGAGGGATTGTGTCTCACAGCTGACCTGGGAACGTCTTGGTGTTCCTCCTAGTGGAACTGGAAGAGATGGCAACAGATTGGGAAGTCTGGACTGCCCTACTGAGACTGCTGCCCTCGTGACCCGGACCCGGACAGGCGGAGGAAAATGAAACAGAATGGGAACTAATTGTAGTACTAGGACTCCTTCATGGGTACCGCTGGACGTATGCCTACGTCATCTCGACAAAAAATGTTGCGAGGACAACTGACGAGAGTGAAGATCCGTCTTCTCCCGGAGCTGAGAGGTCGAGGAGCGGCATTAAAAGCCAGCTACCTGCAGTAGTTGCTAACAAAATAGCATTAGCATGATGATGAAGCAGCCAGCATTTGCCAACATTAGTCTGCCAGAGAGGATTTTCCTTTGCTATTATTATTTGTTGCCAAGATGGCGAGTTTCAGGAGCAGAAAAAGTAGCTGATGTTTCAAAACTTTCTTGGGATCTCACAAAACTTTGTCTGGACCCTTGCAAGAGTTTCTCAGTTTCTCGGAGAAAGTTTTCTTTCTCAGCATCTCAGAAAACTTTCCAGGGATCTCGGAAATCATTCTGAGGATCTTGCTTAACTTTCCCTGGATCACACACGGCAAACAAAGGTGTGTGTGTGTGTGTGTGTGTGTGTGTGTGTCAGAGCAGCAGGAAGAGGGCGGGACCTCTAACACTGAATTTATTTTTATTTTTTAATATGCCGAGGGCCATTAAAAAAAAATGGCTCCAGGGCCATAATACTTGCCAGTGTCAATGAAAAGAGTGTAATCTTTTTTTTGTGTCTTCCCCAGAGTCCACCCACATGACGGGAAACCTTTCACTGTGGTTTTCCACACCCGTGTATCCACCACACAACACGTCCATCTTCTCCACTTCGCCGCCGTGGGAAGCCCCGGCCTTCACCGTCGCCGCCCGCTGCCGCGTTGGAGCCACGCTAGTGCTTTTTGTCTTTGCCGCCGTCAGCAACCTGTCCGTCCTGATCAGCGTGTGCTGGGGGCGGGGCTATCGCCTGGCAGCGCACTTGCGCCCGCTCATCGCCAGCTTGGCATCGGCGGATCTGGTGATGACTTTTGTGGTCATGCCACTGGACGCCATTTGGAACATCACGGTGCAGTGGTACGCCGGGGATGTCATGTGCAAGCTGTTGTGCTTCCTTAAGCTCTTCGCCATGCATTCAGCTGCGTTCATACTGGTCGTGGTGAGCCTTGATCGATACCGCGCCATTCTTCATCCTCTGGATTCCCTGGACGCCGGGCTCAGGAACAAACGCATGCTGCTGGTGGCCTGGATGCTCAGTCTGCTGCTGGCATCTCCACAGGTACGCTCACGCCTCTTTTTTGCTCACCAACGATGTTCTCAGCCAACCTCACACCCAAAATCGTGCTGGTGTCGGATGAGGAAAGAGGACAGCACTCTCAGGTCTTGGTATAGTACCGGGGTTTCAAAAAGTCCGGATACTGAGAACCAAAGGATGGGTGGGCACTTTGATATTTTACATTTTGTAAACCAACTTGTGTAGATAAGCCAAGAAGTTATATCTAATTAAAGAAAAACAACCTGCATGAAAAATTTTGTTTTTCCTTGTAAAATAACTTTTTTCCAGCCTAATTTTCCAAATTGTGCAACTTTACTTTGAACTTTACGCTTCTAAAAATGACATGTTTTTCCCAATAATATTATGACTTTATTCTTGTATTTGACAAACTGTTTCTCCATTATATGATGACTTTATTGTCCTAATATTTTGACTTAATTCTCCACTAGCACTCCACCCCATTAATTATTCATGTAAACAACCTGAAATCACTTTTAGCAACACAAATATTTTTAACCTTACAATAATCTGTTCCCGACGTGACAGTGATAAGTGAATGTCCACAAAGTAGGAGTCCTTTATTTATAAACACAATATTTTTGTTGTTTGAACAAAAAAAACCTGTTTATTACGGCAATTACCTACTGAAATTACGAGAAGAAAATTTACAGGAAAAAAGTTGAAATAGTAGAAATATTTCAAAATGTAAAATACAGCAGCAAAAATGGAAAAAGCAGCAGTAATTTTACTAATAATTACTAATACTAATAATTTTTAATTTTAGAATGAAGTCAAAATATCATGAGGAAAAAAAAGTTGCAATTTTATGACAATACATTAAAATTAAAAAACTAATATGAGGAAAAGAATGTCATTTTATTAGCATGGATCTGTAATATTAAAGGAAAAAGTCACAATATTATGAAAAGCAAACAAAAATAAAAACAGTTGTAATTTTTGGAAAATTTAGAAAAAGTCAAAATATCATGTAAGGAAAATTTACCAGAAGAAAGCATTAGAAAGTCTAGAAACATTTTGGAAAATTACAAAAAACGGCAAAATGGGGAAATAAGAGCAAAGAGTGATAGTAATAATAAGCTTTTTCACTCACATAACAAAGCTCAGCAGTTTTTTCTCGAAATAGTTATAACCGAGCATATCTACATGTGTTGCTTTACAAAATATCAACGTGATTAAAGTTGCATCCTTTCATTTCTTATTACGTGGCCCTCGCTGGGAAGACATCCAAAGAACTAAAGGGAAGCAGCCCCATGTTGTGTATAAAACTGCTCAAAACAAATAAAGGGAACACTTAAAACAACACAGTTCATCTCCAAGTCAATCACACTTCTGTGAAATCAAACGCTCCACTTAGGAAACAACACTGATTGATAATCAATTTCAAAGCTGTTGTGCAAATGGATTAGGCAACAGGTGGAAATGACGCAAGACACCCCCAAGAAAGGAGTGGTAGTGGTGACCACAGACCACTTGTCAGTTCCTATGCTTTCTGGCTGATGTGTTGGTCAATTCTTCATGCTGGCAGTGCTTTCTCTGGTGGTAGCATAAGACAGACCACAACCCACAGAAGTGGCGCAGATAGTGCAGCTCATCCAGGATGGCACATAAAAGCGAGCCGTGTATCCAGAGCATGGAGGCGCTACCAGTACATCAGGAGACATGGAGGAGGCCGGAGGAGGGCAACAACACAGCAGCAGGACCGCTTCCTCCGCCTTTGTGCAAGGAGGAACAGGAGGAGCGCTGCCAGAGCCCTGCGAAATGACCTCCAGCAGGCCACAAATGTGCATGTGTCTGCTCAAGCGGTCAGAAACAGACTACACGAGGGAACGCCAAGATTGGCAAATATGCCACTGGGGCCCTGTGCTCTTCACAGATGAAAGCAAGATCCCACTGAGCTCATGTGACAGACGTGACAGTCTGGAGACTCCGTGGAGAACGTTCTGCTGCCTGCAACATCCTCCAGCATGACCGGTTTGGCTTTGGGTCAAAAATGGTGTGGGGTAACATTTCTTTGGGGGCCGCCATTAGGTACAAAGATGAGATCCTCAGACCCCTTGTGAGACCATATGCTGGTGCAGTTGGCCCTGGGTTCCTCCGAATGCCAGACAATGCTGGACGTCATGTGGCTGGAATGTGTCAGCAGTTCCTGCAAGACAAAGGCATTGATGCTATGGACTGGCCCGCCTGTTCCGCTGACCTGAATCCAATTGAGCACATATGGGACATCATGTCATGCTCCTTCCACCAACGCCACATTGCCCCACAGTCTGTCCAGGAGTTGGCGGATCCTTTAGTCCAGGTCTGGGGGGAAATCCCTCAGGAGACCATCCACCACCTCATCAGGAGCATGCCCAGGCATTGTAGGGAGGTCATACACACACGTGAAGGCCCCACACACTACTGAGCCTCTTTTTGACTACAAAGTCTTCAAAGACATCAAAGTCGGATCAGCCTGTAGTGTTTTTCCACTTTCATTTTGAGGGTGCCTCCAAATCCAGACCTCCATGTGATAAAAAGTTAGATTTCCATTGATATTTTTTGTGATTTTGTTGTCAGCACATTCAACTAAGTAAAGAACAAAGTATTTCATAAGAATATTTTATTCATTCAGATCTAGGATGTGTTATGTCAGTGTTCCTTTTGTTTTTTGGAGCAGTTACATGCTGTGTGTAAAGTGCATGAGTAAAAGCTATACACATCATGGAGATAAGAGCTTTCCAGATGCTTTCATGAACAGAGGTAAGCGTGTCCCTTATGTATTCTTTGCTTGTATCGGGAATGACGAACTATTAACAATTCATGTCACAAGGAGTTGCAAATCTGATAAGGTTAGGTCCTGCTTGGATGCCTTTCTGCATACCAATTAAGACATTGATGTAGGAATTGTGTGTGAACACTGAAGAGCTGAACCTGAACTGAGGTGCTGTATGGAAAAGGGGGAGTTACCGGAAAAGTGAGAATTTTTTTCCAGTGAAAAAATTGGTATCCTGATTTTTGTTGTTGTTGTGGGAAAAGCTGTTAATTTCCGTGGGGATTTTAGGGAGAGGGGGAATTTTTTTTAATGTGGAAAATAAATAGCTGTAATGTTTGGAATGCGCTGAGTGTTTTGGGGTTGGATTGGTTTGAATCAGATAAGAAATTTGGAACTGTTAAGAACTCAAAGGGAATTTGTGCTTGGAAAATGTGGAATTGCAGGAAAAGTGGGGATTTTTTTATCCTGCATGTTTTTTTTTTATTTTTAGACAGACCAAAAATAGACTTGCTGAATAAACATCTTTTGGTTTGATGGGACGAATATAAAATATAACAATACAAATAAATAATTCTCCATAAATAAATGGTGCAAAGCCCCTCAAATAATGACACATTTCTTTAAATGTGGCAAAAATAAAAAAACTAGTTACATCCATTCTTGCCTTCAGTCATGGCAAGCTGTGGAGCATATTTGAGTATCCATTGAGCCAAAGATTTATGGCTTTGAGCGGTTGCTCTAAGTTTCTATGTTGTTTCAATGCATGGTAATGTTGTCTTTTCTACTCATTTTTCCTGGGTGGGTGTATTGCGATGTAGTGTTTGGATGCCGAGGTTAAACCCGAGACGTTTGTCTCTGCTGCTTTTGTTGGTCTGCAGTCGCCCCTGTGAGGCGGAGGAGCTAAAAATAGCGCCAGCGGCAGCCTGTAGAAACTGGGAGCAGATTCAGTCGCTGATAAACGTGTGGATGATGGGCTTGCATTCAGCTTTCCCGTGTTCATCAGCTACTCTGCAGCCATGCCTTTATTTGCTTGCCGCTCTCGCTCCTTTGTGAGTCTTCTTCTAGCCAAAAGGAAATCGCGTAGAAAGAAAAAGTGTAATTTTTCTCCTCGTATACTCTGAACATCTTGTTGTGCCACCATCACTCCACTCCAAGCCTCCAAGCGATCGCTCCTCTACACTTACATTCTGTGTGTGTGAGTGTTGGAGGTAGAGCGGATTGGGCTGATACTGAATACGCCAATACCAACGTGCACACGTGGACAGTCGTGGTTCCATTGTCGCTCCCACAATGGAGAAATTATTTCAATAACTATCCTTGTTTTGTGGTCTATTGTTACTCACATATCGAAATGCAAGTGATATGTGGTATTCTGGTCACTCGGCAGCAGTTATGTTCCATGGATGAGACATCCATCCTTGTTACATTAGCCTGCCTCACACTGGAAGTAGTCAGCCTTGGATGCGGAACGAAAGAAGGTTCTCCTCCCATTCGGTGTGGAGGTGGTAAGTTTGTGGCTTCTTACTTTGTCCTTCTTCCCTACTCAGTTTTTTATAATCCTCTTAAGTTTAGGTGTAGAAGAAATAAATACCAGGCTAGCTGGTTAGCTTGTTAGCTCGCTAGCTTGCTAACTGCAGGCGTCTAGAGTCTCTGGAGCATAATAGTTGCGCAATCCGGTGTAAACGATGAATAATTGGAGCGTAAAGGTGACTATAACGGTGTTTTATGGCTAATAAGGTTAAAACCATATATATAAAGTCATAAATAGGTTTGCTATGCTCTAACGCTGAAAATAAATATATTTATCGCATTCAAGTCTGGAACCAATTACCTGCGATCAATGAAGGAAGTGTATGCACATGAGGTAGCTAACTATCGCAATCACTCCTCCACAGTTACATTCATTCAAATAGCACACCAAGATAATGGTCCATAGTATGTCAAAATAATAGTATTTCAAGATAAAAGTGACGTCAAATAATACTATTTCTATGTAATAGTATTCCAAAATATTAGTATTCCAAGATTCCTGTGAATATTCTCATTCATCCAGGTTATTCTTTTCTCGGGGCATCGGATGAATGGCAGTTTCCTGGAGCTCCATCAGTTTACGTCTTATATGACAACTGAACAGTCCACTTGGAATCGATTCAATGCTGCCCTGAGAAGTATTCCAAGTATTCTAAGATAATAACGATGCAAAATAATAGTATTCCCACATAAAAGTACTCCACAGTATTAGTAGTCCAATGTAAGAGTACTCCAAATATATAAGTAGCCCAAGATAATAGCAATCCAAGATAACAGTGACCCACATATGCTGTCGTTTCAAAAGGAGCGATGTGGAGCGTTCAGGAGCTCCAACTGTTCAAATAAAGATTTCTTAGGGCAGCCTGTCCAACCTCGAGGTCACAAAAGCATGAAGAGGTTTTTCTGCATCTGGTAGTGGCAGGAATTTTCTGATTTTCTTTGAGTCTCATAAATGGAAAAATGCTGTTCTTGACACTTGTCGTATTTGGGAACTAGAGGAAAGATCCTGATCGAAGATGACACCATGGTTTCTGACTGTGTTATGGGGGGTGGTGAGTACAAGACCATATAGGGTGATCTGAGGTGCTGGGAACCAAGGACTATGATTTCTTTTTAATCTGAGTTTAGTAGTAAAACATTTTTAAGTCATCCAGCTCTTTATGTTGGTTAGGCACGCCTGAAGTTTGGACAGCTGACTCGCTTGGTTAGGTTTCATTGATAAGTACAGTTGCGTGTCATCTGCATAGCAATGAAAATTAACGGAGTTTTTTCTAATGACATTGCCTGAAGGGGACATGTAAAGGCTGAATAATACTGGTCCAAGCACAGAACCCTGAGGGATACCATGACCGACCTTCATGTGTCTGGATTCTTTATTGCTAACGGATGCAAACTGCAGGCGATCTGACAGATAAGACTGAAACCACTTTAATGCAGTTCCTTTAATGCCAAAGGTGAGTTCTAATTGGCGTATTAGAATTTGGTGGTCACTTGTGTCCAATGCTGCTGTATGGTCTAGTAAAACTAATACCGAAACGAGGCCTTTGTCTGAGGTGGTGGGAAGTCCTTTAGTAATTTCTACCAGTGCTGTTTCCGTGCTGTGGTGCCTCTGGTGGATGATGGCGTTGCACACAACACTCAGCACGGAGGAATTTTTAAGTAGAAGGGCTAAAGAACCGCTGGCAGTGATCAGTTCTCTGCATAGTTTGTATGCGTCAAACAAAAGGCAGCATTTGTTTATCATACAAACTTCTCTTGTGTGTTTCTGTGACTGCATGCACCCCTCATCTTGTCACTCTCCTCATCCTCAGCTGTTCATCTTTCGGGCCGTCAAGGCAGACGGAGCCAACTTCACTCAGTGTGCGACCCACGGAAGTTTTCAGCAGCGCTGGCAGGAGACGGCATACAACATGTTTCATTTTGTGACTCTCTATGTCTTCCCTCTGCTTGTCATGACCTTCTGCTACACCCGCATCCTCACCAAGATCACTGGCCAGATGCACAAAAGCAAAGGTTGGCTCCACACAACATGGCATTCACTCAAACTTGCTTTCTTGTTCAGTGCACTGATGTGAAGATGTGCAATGTACTGTGTAAGTACCGGTGGTACATACGAGCTGCGTTCTTTGATGTGGTAGAGGTATTACTACTAAATTACACCTAAATGAATTACTAAGTTGCTCACACTGTACACGGAACACATAAAGGACATACAGTATAAAGCACAGTAAAAAAACACCAAGTACAAGAATTAAATGGTAATTTTAAAAAGTTTGAGCTTTGGGTAATGACCGAAAGAACAAGATGGCGGGTACAAGTGGCCGAAATGAGTTTTCTCCATAGGGTGGCTGGGAGGAACCCGGAGTAGAATCGCTGTTCCTCCGCAACGAGGCGCTGTCCAGACGAGAACGTTCCTGCAATTTCCTTTTTTTTTTGACTGGTAGAAAAAAAAAAACATTCACACTGTGTGGGATTAGTAAATGGTTGCATCCAGACGGGAACGGATCACGGGGGGAAAAGAACGTAATACACAACAAACACCTACTGTGAACGAGACACATCAAACCATAGAAAACAGAAGAATGCATGCCCTGAAGTCCGTGGTCTCCCGCTTTCTGACGCTCATCTAGACTCACAACAAAGTGGAATTACATCTGCGAGCCATTTCGGAGTTTGGGACAACAAAATATCTGGAGAATATCGACTGGGGTGAGTCAGGCCGGTGGAAATATCGAGATATTATGATGACTGTCATCAAAGCTCATTTCTGGTCACTTGATGGTGATGGGTTGGTGACGTCATCATTTCAAGTCGACATTTTAAGATTTTCCCGCTCTGGAAGCCGGCTGAGGTCACCCAGAAGGCTGTTTCCGTGTGGATGAAGAGCTGAAAAGATCAAATACTTTTGCCTGAAAACGTTGCGGGAAAAAACGTTGGCGAGACTATGATTCTCAACTGGCCTGTGAACGCCTCTGCAATACATGACGACATTCCATTACTGCCACTGTGTTACTTCTCTATTTCCAGTCCTAACCATCTGTCTTTGACCATTGTAAGCATTAGGGCCCAAGCAATTAATCAGCCATTAGTTCATATAGCCATAATAATTGATAATTCCTTTGGATGTTGTTGTGGGCTCTTTTGTGACCTATTGGATCAGTCGTTGCTGCTCTCTCAAGATCATTTTTGTTGGCCGGCTACCACTGGGAAGTTCACAACTCTTCCATGTTTTTGGCATTTGTGGATAATGGTGGTAACTGTGGTTTGTTCGAGTCCCAAAGCTGTAGAAATGACTTTATAGGCTTTCCCAGACTGATAGATCTCAATTAATATCAGCTATGTGTTGATGGGGTGACAATCACTTTTTCACACAGGGCCATGTAGTTTAAAAAAAAACTCCCTTAAAGGTTGTGTAAGACCTAAAAAACATAGACACGTTTTGGAAGGTTCACTTACTTTGTCTTTAACGGATCCAACTTTGGAGACTTTATGAATGTATTCCATTTTCTCCAGATGGTGAGCGATGCCTGAGACGCAGTGGAAAAGACAAGATTCCCAAAGCACGCATGAAGACCCTCAAGATGACCATAGTGATTGTTAGCTCCTTTGTGATCTGTTGGACCCCCTACTATATTCTGGGGATCTGGTACTGGTTCCAACCAAGCATGATCAAGCACACCCCTGAGTATGTGCACCACATACTGTTTGTCTTTGGCAACCTGAACACCTGCTGTGACCCCATCATCTACGGCTTCTACACAACCTCCTTCCGGGCCGACCTGGCTGACGTGGTGGCATACTGCTGCCACGGCCGCGTCAGCAACAGCTCGCCGCGCTCCGTGGACCGTCTGTCCACTCGATGTGGTGGAGCTGCCGGCGAGATGGAGTCTGATTTGAGCTCCAACCCACACAGTGGAAACCCGGCATGAACTAACTGGTCATGTCAGCGGTGGGGGACTCATACCGTGAGTATACAAGAAGATTGGGAATGGCTTTTTCCCAGTTTCAGGGTAGTCCTTTCATCAACATCAGTAATAACAGTAATAATAACATCTCTCAGACATCAAGTGAATATGCTGCAACATTTATACTCTTTCAAATGAATGTACACAAGCTCAATCCACGTATTTGAGCACCTGCTCCTTACATGAACACTTCGGAATGTATTTGGGCCCTTTCTGCTGATGCCCCATCATAATGTGGCTGTAACGCTCTGACTCTCCATCTATATTATGCCAAAGGTCATATACACCAGGGGTCCCCAACCACCTGGTTCGGCCCTGCCCTCGGAGCAGTAACTTTCAGGTGCGATGATTTTAAAAAAGACTTTAACATACAGTAAATGTTTATGTAAATGTACAGTAGCGTTTGAAATAATAGCTTAGATTATCAGAAAATGAACAAGACCCATTCGTGATATGCACGCTTTTAAGTCTGTATAAAAATAGCAGCGCCTGCAATTGACTTTACAAACTCAAAAATGTTTTGTTTCTAGGATTTAGCAATCCTGTGAATGACTAAACTAATATTTAGTTGTATGAGCACAACTTTTTATAACAGCTTCACATCTGTGTGGCATGGAGTCAGCCAACTTGTGGCACCTTTCAGTTGTTATTCCACTCCAAGATTTTTTAACAACATTCCACAATTTATGAACATATCTTGGTTTTGCTTCAGAAACAACATTTTTGATATCACCCTACAAGTTCTCCATTGGATTAAGGCCAAGGATTGGGCTCGCCACTCCTTAACATTCGTTTTGTTGGTTTGTTTGGGGTCATTTTCTTGTTGAAACTCCCATTTCAAGGTCATGTCCTTGAAATGATCACTGGTATGCGAAAAATAGGCCCAACACCATAGTAGGAGAAACATGCCCATATCGTGATGCTTCACTGTCTTTACTGTGTACTGTGGCTTGAATTCGGAGTCTCACAACCTGTCTGTGGCCCTTGGACCCAAAAGAACAATTTTACTCTCACCGGTCCACAAAATGTTCCTCCATTTGTCTTTAGGCCAGTTCATGTGTTTTTGCCAAATTGTAACCTTTTCTGTACAGGCCTTTTTTTAACAAAGGGACTTTGCAGGGGATTCTTGTAAAAAGATTAGCTTTACACGGATGTCTTCTAACAGTCACAGTACTTACAGGTAACTCCAGACTGTCTTTGATCATCCTGGAGCTGATCATTGGCTGAGCCTTTGCCATTCAGGTTATTCTTCCACACATTTTGATACTTGTCTTCCATTTTCTGTCACTTGTCTCTGGTTTTGCTCTCCATTTTAAGGCATTGGAGATCATTTTAGCTGAACAGCCAAAAATTCTTTGTACCTCTTTATAAAGTTTCCCCTCTCCAATCAACTTTTTACTCAAACTAAGCTGTTCTTCTTCTAAACAATGTCTTGAACGACCCATACTTTCAAATGCATGTTCAACAACTGTTGGTTTCATCCTTAAATATGGGCCACCTGATTCACACCTGTTTTTTCACAAAAGTGATCACTGATTGAATTCCACACTGCCCCTTTCAACTAATTGCCCAATTGCACAACCTTGAGCGTGTGCTTATCATGAACCACCGGATTCACATCTGTTTTGTGTTTTCACAAAATTATCACTGATTGAATGTCTTAAAAGCGTGCGTATCATGAATGCTGGGTCTGTTTGTTTTCTGAGAATCTACTGCACCTACTGGTAACTTGTTTGCCATGTAGCAATACAAATACTGTATACTAATAATAGCAATTAATCTGATTAGTCAGGGCTGCTATTATTTTGAACACTACTGTATATGAATACGGGCCATTGCGTTATTTAAAAAAATAGTTAGAAATCCCCCAGTTTATGCATTTTTTTGGTGTAAGTAGCGAGCAGTGACTCGTCCAACTTTGTTCGAACGTTCCAATTACGTGTGTGCAAACTTTCTCCCATGCTGCACAAATAGATTTTTCGACTACAGAGTGCACCGGAATATAAACAGCACCCAATATTATTTTTTTTAGAATTTTTATTTTATTTACATATATTAGTCGCACCAGACTACATGTAGCGGACATATGTATATCGGTATGTTGTGAAATTAGATACGGTATTTACACAGAAGGGATAAGTAGAAAGGAAAAGAAGACAGAAATATTTAGTGAATGTTTGTTTATATACCTTGTTTCCAAACAGTGCCTGTAACACGGCAGTAAAACGGCTCAAACAGAACAGAAAAATCATTGTTTTTATTCCTCCTCTTCATGTTCACTGAAACCACTGAAGTCTTTTTCAGTGTCTTTGAAGAGTTTCTTCGAGCGTGTCAAAAACTAGCATTACATTCTTCTACACGCTGGACGCATCTGCACGTGCCCTAGTGCATTATGGGAAACAATCGTGTTTTATGCATTACGTTCGAACAAGTTTAGTTGCACATTTAAACAAGGTAAAGTAAAAGTAGTACATTTACGAGATTTGAAAGAGTACATTTGCGAGATTTAAAGTCGTACATTTACGAGATTACGAGGAGTCGTAATTTGTGAGAAAAAAGTCGTAATTAAACCTCTGACCCAGGTCAGGACTCACACAAGCCCCCAGTGTTTATAGCTGTCTCGGGCAATGAATGTTAAATGAAGCACTAAAATCATCAAGATTTTGAGAATGAAGTCGTAAATTGACAACAATAATGTATATTTACGAGAAAAGATCATCAAATACGAGACTAAAAACGTAACTTTACGGAAATAAAAGTCGTAATGTCATTTTATAGGCATTGCCTGAGACCGCTATAAACCGGGGAGGCGTATTTGGAGGGGCGGGGTGTTAAAGCGTAGCGGTGAGACGGTGCTACCTCATAATAACTTGGTTGTGACCAACTGCTCGGTTTTGCTGTCCCGTTATAAATAAAAGCTTGTCTTGTTTTTTTTCTCGTAAAACTACAACTTTAAATCTCGTAATATTACGATTTTTAATCTGGGAGTCTAATGTTTTTTTTAAATGTGACCCTAACATGCCATTGTAAAAAAAAATCGATATTTTAGCCGCATCGTGTCATAAGCCGCAGAAATCAAAATGTAGGAAAAAATTAGCGTCTTATTGTCCGAAAAATACAGTACTGTGTTGGAATGCGTGAAGATAATATTTGATGACATTATTACACTGATTTGTAACCTGACGGTAATTCATGTTATTGCTAGCGCACTTTGGCAGTCTTTTCTCTGAAAAACAAAGTGACTATTTTTGTTCTTTTAATTTGAGGCTGTTCTTGTCTTAGTTTGACACAATACATAATAAATAGGATAAGTTAGATTGCGGAGATTTGTGGGAACACAAGCCGGTCCGTCTGTCCAAAAAATGTTGGGGATGACTGATATACAGGATTGGGATGGAGATCAGAGGTCTGCGGAAGTACAGTAGATCCTCGCGGTGTGTTCATGGACCGCCAAAGAAAGTGTGAAATGTTAAGGCTTCATGAAAACACATTACAAGTTGAAGCATAAAGACAGTCCAACTCATTTCCAGCGAGGGTTGGGCTCTGCCAGCTGCCTTTGTCACTGATTCTGTTCATTACTGTGCACGACGTTGACGGGATCCAGTTTGGTAGCTGCAGGATTGGGTTATGGCTTTTTGAAGATCATGTGGTCCTGCTGGCTTCATTGGGCTGTGATCTTCAACTCTCACTAGATCAGTTTGCAGCCGAGTGTGAAGCAGCTGGAGGGTGGAGTGCCATTTACGGGTTGGGGATGATATCCTGCCCCAGGCGAAGGAGTTTAGGTGCCTTGGGGTACCTTGTTCAGAAGGAGCAATGACAAAGCACTCACTTTACCAGTTTCTACAATCACCTAAGGTCATGTGCTTTGGGTAGTGACCAAATGGACAAGATCGTGGGTACAAGCGGCTGAAAAGAGTTTTCTTCTTAGAGATCAGGTGAGGAACTCCGAGTAGAACCGCTGTTCCTCCACATTAAGAGGAGCCAGATGAGGTGGCTGGGGCATCTCGCCAGGATGCCCCCCGAACGCCTCCCTGGGGAGGTGTTCAGGGCACGTCCGACCAGTAGGAGGCCTCGGCGAAAACCCAGGACACGTTGGAGAGACTATTTCTCTCAACTGGCCCGGGAACGCCTCGGAATTTGCTGGAAGGAGCTGGACAAAGTCAGACAAAGTCTGGGTTTATCTGCTTAGGTTAGTTTCCCCAACCCCCCAAATTTACGGCGCTGTGAATACTTAATTGTATTTAGATCCACTGTACTTCCACACAACAGTCTAACCCTCGAACCATAACCCCAAAAACCAACCCACATCTAACTTTAAATGCAATGCAAACGATTCCTGCAGATGCCCTGGGGGTGCCAACATTGGAACGTACTGCCAGCATTTTCCAACTTTCAATAAATAAGCAACTTCCTCCTTCCTTAGCGATGTGGCTAAGTTTAGCTACTAATGTTAGCTGTCACTAAATGTAATGACTCTCGTAACAACAGCATGACGGCAAATTGTTGATCGCGTCTTTGGGACTGCTTTTGTGTATACACGTGCGAGACAGCCATGAGTGACAGGCATGATACCCGGTCATCCTGTTCGGGCAGAACAACAATTTTTATGCAGTTTAATACGTACTTGTGATTTTTTTTTGTGTTGCGTCTGTTCTTTCGTACCGCAACGTACGGTGTATGGTCACATATACTAGCCGATGGTGGTGTTATATCTTTGGGTTGAAAAAAAATGTAAACTTCAGCCTGTTGGAGTCAGTCCCTTTAATCCAAATTCCTAACTACAACCATAACACCAAACCCTAACCTGCTTATATAAAACTTTAACCTCCTATATGCCCATGTCGGCCGCAGGTGTCCAAACTTTTTCCAAGGAAAAGTGAGTGTGTGGGCCACTTTATTTATTTTTATATGTCTCACCTTTGTTGATGATTAAAAACACAAAACCCAATTCAATGTAGGTCGGTTTCGTACAGTTCCAAAAAGAACACCTTGACTTTTATCCATCTATCTATTTTCTTTTATGAGTGTCACAGGGAAGCTGGCGCCTATCCCAGCTGACGTCACCGATCAATCACAGGAAACAATCACCAATTTAGCCCATACAATTCATTCATTCATTCATTTTCTATACCGCTTATCCTCATTAGGGTCACGGGGATGCTGGAGCCTATCCCAGCTGACTTTGGGCGAGAGGCGGGGTACACCCTGGACTGGTCGCCAGTCAATCGCAGGGCACATATAGACAAACAAACATTCACACTCACATTCATACC
>QODF01000091.1:1418614-1514415 GCA_024372805.1 Oostethus manadensis | reverse complement strand
CCTCTACCTTTCAACAAGCACGTTAAACAAATCCCAAAGACGCTCCATTTTAATGTCCAAAACTTTAGGCAGATGGGACCTGTAATGATGCTGAATGCTGCAAGGATCCCACATAGAATACTGCATTACAACTTGGCTCAGCAACTAAACCCATAGAATCTTTTCAAAAAGCCTGTTCAAGTTTTTGGTAGACATACCAATTTTTGAATTTTAACAATTTTGTTCATTCTAAAAATGCATGTCTTGTATTTAAAGTTCTGAATGGGCTTTCCCCACCCGCCTTGAAGGATTTCATTAAAGTGCAGATTGTGAGTGGGATTAGCACGGGGGGCTAAAGCTTGACTGTGAGGTACCACATGTGGACAAACGGTGCTGGCAGTAAAAGGAAACAAAGTATTGGAACAGCCTTCCATTAACAATAAGAGACTTTTAGACATACATAATCTTCAAAACCAATCTTAAAAAGTGGATGAAACAAATCCAAGTCTGTGATCACTTTTAGCCTTTTCAGCGTGTTTATGTTCTGCGTAAAACTGAGTCTTTTGTTGTTTTGTTTTTACATAGTTTATTGCCAGGGGACTGCAGATGGAAACTAGCAGCTGTGTTATAATCTACCATATTAACATCTGTATTGTTTGCAGATGTTCATTAATATGCATTGTCCCCTAATAAACCTACATGTAAAAAAACAGCGGCAAAAATAAAGTCTTTAGTCATTTTACAAGAATAAAGTCAAAATATAAAGAGAAAAAAGTTGTAAAATAATTTTTTAATGATAATGTAATATGCGGAAAAATATTAATTACACACATGAAAAAATATTGTATTTTTTCATGTCATCTTGGCCGCACAATGGTCGAATGGTTAGCAGGTTGTCCACACAGTCAGGAGATCTGGGTTTGAATCTCTTGGCATCTCAGTATGGAGTTTGCATGTTCTCCCCGTTTTCTCCAGGTACTCCGGTTTCCTTCCACATGTTAGGGTAACTGGTTATTCTAAATTGTCCATAGATAGGAATGTGAGTGTGAATGCTTGATTGTCTGCCCTGCGATTGGCTGGCTACCAGTCCAGGGTGTACCCCGCCTCTCGCCCAAAGTCAGCTGGGATAGGCTCCAGCATACCCCCGTGATCCTAATGAGGATAAGCGGCATAGAAAAAGGAAGGATGGAATTTTTCATCTTATACAAAACACCAAAATAAAATTAGGTGGTGGAAAAAGTTCTAATATTACGGGAATAAAGTTCAAATATTATGGCAATATAGAAGGGATGATCCGATCAGGGTTTGATGCTGCTGATTCCGATTGCCGATACTGATACCAATCACATGGATAAATTATACATATATATATATAGTATATATATATATAGTATATATATATATAGTATATATATATATATGTCATTTTAGTAACAAAGAGTTGAAATATAAAAGAAAAAATACTATGAGAAACAAACTTTTAGGAAAATTAGAAGTTATAATATTATGAAACCAAATAAGTCCAAAAGGACATTTACATTGAAGAAAGTTGAAATATGCCAACATGTGAATAAAAAGAGCATATAGAAATTCTGTGTTGCTTTACAAAATATCAAAGTTGTATCCTTTCATTTTTCGCTTGTGGCCCTCGCTGGAAAAAGTTTGGACACTCCTGCCGCATAGTTTTTGGATGTAGCGAAAAACCTTATTTAGTAGCATTTCACAGTATATTTGTGTAGTGTTGCCCACTTAAACACGCTTCTATCAGTACCGCCGAAAAAGTACTGCATTGTTTGTGGTCCTGATCCGATGAAGCACAACGCCGACGTAAAAGACTTTGAACTGTCACTGAAATACTTTTCTTGCAAATACAGGACTGGTGTAGCTGGGGGTGGTTGTGCTATATAGTCGTGTGTTTTCCTGTTTGTGAAAAAAGAAAAACTTTCATATTCAGTTTTTTTGTTTTTTTTTACTAAAGTGCAGATGCTGGACAGTTTTATAACCTTGCATGATTTTGAAAAGCTGAAGAGTGTGAAAAATTCTCTGGTGTTGTTCCGTGTGCATATACTGTATCTGTATTTGTACATGCTCAAAAGTAGCCTTTGCTGAATGAGACTTCATATTCTCTGCAAGCACNGACCAGTCCAGGGTGTACCCCGCCTCTCGCCCAAAGTCAGCTGGGATAGGCTCCAGCATACCCCCGTGATCCTAATGAGGATAAGCGGCATAGAAAAAGGAAGGATGGAATTTTTCATCTTATACAAAACACCAAAATAAAATTAGGTGGTGGAAAAAGTTCTAATATTACGGGAATAAAGTTCAAATATTATGGCAATATAGAAGGGATGATCCGATCAGGGTTTGATGCTGCTGATTCCGATTGCCGATACTGATACCAATCACATGGATAAATTATACATATATATATATAGTATATATATATATAGTATATATATATATAGTATATATATATATATGTCATTTTAGTAACAAAGAGTTGAAATATAAAAGAAAAAATACTATGAGAAACAAACTTTTAGGAAAATTAGAAGTTATAATATTATGAAACCAAATAAGTCCAAAAGGACATTTACATTGAAGAAAGTTGAAATATGCCAACATGTGAATAAAAAGAGCATATAGAAATTCTGTGTTGCTTTACAAAATATCAAAGTTGTATCCTTTCATTTTTCGCTTGTGGCCCTCGCTGGAAAAAGTTTGGACACTCCTGCCGCATAGTTTTTGGATGTAGCGAAAAACCTTATTTAGTAGCATTTCACAGTATATTTGTGTAGTGTTGCCCACTTAAACACGCTTCTATCAGTACCGCCGAAAAAGTACTGCATTGTTTGTGGTCCTGATCCGATGAAGCACAACGCCGACGTAAAAGACTTTGAACTGTCACTGAAATACTTTTCTTGCAAATACAGGACTGGTGTAGCTGGGGGTGGTTGTGCTATATAGTCGTGTGTTTTCCTGTTTGTGAAAAAAGAAAAACTTTCATATTCAGTTTTTTTGTTTTTTTTTACTAAAGTGCAGATGCTGGACAGTTTTATAACCTTGCATGATTTTGAAAAGCTGAAGAGTGTGAAAAATTCTCTGGTGTTGTTCCGTGTGCATATACTGTATCTGTATTTGTACATGCTCAAAAGTAGCCTTTGCTGAATGAGACTTCATATTCTCTGCAAGCACTTGTGATGTGAAGAACCAAAAGTGGTTTCAAACCGCTACCAAACAAGAGTGTTGATGCCTGTTTACATAGGACGATACGCAGAGCGTCCACAATGTCGTTGCCGTGCGCATGAAAGGCTGATTACTTTCCGTTCCCGTGTGGACGGACCTTAAGAAGCCGGGTCTTGGGTTTCTCCCCTCGGCTTGGGGTTAAACATGGCAGCTCATCCTCTGCTGGTGTGTCTCTTAAGATCCTTGTGTGAAGATGGCTGTATTGTCCGCTTGTACTTTAATCCCGACCCCTTACTATGGTGTATTATGATATACCGAATATATATATATATATAATAAAACCATTTACACCACAACTTTGACCTGGTTTGCGTACATCTCCTGGTCTCAATGCATGTTTATCACAAAACCTCCTTGTTAGCATGCTAACAATTTCCAAACCAAACCTGGAATGTCCTCCACCTCCGTCAGCTGTAGTTCTTTGCTAGCTAACACAGTTAAAGCCTTTGCGTTTCTTATTGATCACGGCTGCAAAATGAGCCAAAGTAGAGCCGAAGAAAGATGCACGTGGCTGCATTTTGACGAAGAAGGTGAGAAACAAGATTAATTTTGAGAAATAACTCATAGCAAAACAGGAAGGTGTTGATGTTGTCTTTGGCAACAATCACGTCTTCAATGAAGGTCAAAGTCTCCTTATGCCTTTCATTCATTGTTTATATAATAAAATATAATGCAAAACTATACTTTTGAAAGTATTTTTTAAAAAGTGTTAACATTTTTGGTTTTCTGTAACAGATGTATTGGATTTATATTGTTTCTTATGGGAAAAAATGGACTGGGTTTGTGTATGATTTTTATTGGTTAGTTCAGTGGTTCTCAGTTATTTTCTGTCACGTCTCCCCCTAGGGGCCAGAAATGTTGTCGCGCCCCCCATTTGGAAGACTGACAACTGATAACATCTGATTATTTATCTGTGCAAACTGAACTTGAAACTGAAACCAGGAAAATGCTACAAAGTGGAGACTTGTGAAGTGTCTTCAAGGGCCAAATGGCATGTTAAGTATAAACATTTGGACATATTGGCTGATTTACACTAACTGAAAGTACTCACCTGCTATATACATACACACACACACACACACACATATATATACTCATACTCATACTCATATCCGCCGCTTGTATCCGCGATCTCATTCTTTCGGTCATGACCCATAACTCATGACCATAGGTGAGGGTGGGAACGTAGACCGATCGGTAAACAGAGAGCTTTGCCTTCCGGCTCAGCTCTCTCTACACCACGACGGGCCGGTACAGCGACCGCATTACTGCTGATGCTGCACCGATCCGTCTGTCGATCTCACGCTCCAACCTTCCCTCACTCGTGAACAGGAACCGGAGATACTTGAACTCCTCCACCTGAGGCAAGACCTCACTCCCGACCCGGAGGGTACTGTCCACCCGTTTCCGACTGAGAACCATGGCCTCGGATTTGGAGGTGCTGAGTCTCATCCCAGAAGCTTCACACTCAGCTGCAAACCGCTCCAGTAAACGCTGAAGGTCACAGCCTGATGAGGCCATAAGGACCACATCGTCTGCAAATAGCAGAGACAAGATCCTGAGGTCAAGCTGGACTCCCTCAACTCCTTGACTGCGCCTAGAAATTCTGTCCATGAAGATTATGAACAGAATCTGTGACAAAGGGCAGCCTTGGCGGAGGCCAACGTTCACCGGAAACAAGCTTGACTTACTGCTGGCAATGCTAACCAGGCTCCTGCTTGGATTGTACAAGGACCGAATGGCACGTAGAAGCGGACCACCAATCCCGTACTCCCGGAGCACCCCCCACAGGACACCACGAGGGACACGGTCGAATGTCTTTTCCAAGTCTACAAAGCACATGTAAACCGGTTGGGCAAACTCCCACATACCTTCCAGTACCCTTGCAAGGGTGTAGAGCTGGTCCAGTGTTCCCAGACCGGGACAAAAACCACATTGCAGCTCCTGTAATCGAGGTTCGACCAACGGTCGTACCCTTCTCTCCAGCACCCTGGAGTAGACTTTCCCAGGGAGGCTGAGGAGTGTGATCCCCCGATAGTTGGAACACACCCTCCGGTCACCCTTTTTAAAAACGGGGACCACCACCCCGGTCTGCCAGTCCAGAGGTACTGTTCCCGACTTCCATGCGATGTTGTAGAGGCGTGTCAACCAACACAGTCCCCCAACATCCATATATATATATTATGACTTTTAACAAAGAACATATTTTTTTAATAATTCAACTTTATGCTACTAAAATGACACAATTTTCCCTCATGATATTATTGCATTTATTCTTCTGAATTTGTGACTTTTTTCTCTTACTGGTTTGACTTTATTCCAATTATTAATAAATAGTTATAAACTTACAGCTGTTTTTGACAATTCTGCTGGGTTTTCTAAAATTGTTTAACTAGTTTAATTTTCTTGTAAATTTTCTTTTTTTTTAGAATGTGCTGTCTAAGGAAGTACCTTCTTTCCCCTTCTTTTACATTTTGCATTGCATGTAGCATTATGCTTATTTTACAGGGTAACAGAAGATAGAAGGGGCATCTCCCAACATGACGGTTGTTGGTTCCATCCTCCATTCAACTTTTTTATACATTTCCATACTCAGTTGGCATTTTTACTTTCCAACATTTAAAATTTTTTGTCAAACACTCACTGTATTTTGTAATAAAATCATTTGATATTTTCTGTGATATTTTTCTCATTGAAAATGAATGGACAATTTATTTCACACCCCTTACTGGTGGAAAACCATTTTACATTTTTTGGAGACACCCTTATTGTCCAGGGTGTCATAGCTCAGGAGGTAGAGTGGTTGTTACCCACCTTGGTGGTTGCTGGTTCGATCCTTCGATTCATCTGTAATAATTCAACTTTTTCATACATTACAACATTTTTACTTTCTAACATTCTTTCAAACAATTTTTAGTCAGCTCACTCTGGTCATGTAGGTTATCAGGGCTTTTCTAAATATTCCCACATTTTCCCTAGATTAATATTTTTTGTGACATTTTCACCATTTGAAACGAATTTGTTTGCCTCCATTCTACTTATTCTGCAGGGTGACATGGCTCAGGTGATAACGTGGTTGTCTCCCAACTCTGGTTGTTGGTTCTATCCTAATGTTCTATACATTTCAACAATCATTGTCCATTTTTACATTTCAACAGTTCAAATTGTTTTGTTGCTAACCACTCCAGCATTTCTTAGCGGCTTCAAACCAATCAGACATCAAAATGATTAGATCATTCAGGACATGTAGGCTGTCTTACAGCACTTTTTTCATAATTCTGTGACATTTTCCCCCATTAAAAGTCCATAGGTGTGAATGTTTGTATGTCTTTGTTTGTCTATATGTGCCCTGCGATTGACTGCCGACCAGTCCAGGGTGTACCCCATCTCCCGCCCAAAGTCAGCTGGGATAGGCTCCAGCATACCCGCGACCCTAATGAGGATAAGCGGCAAAGACAATGAATGAATAAAATGACTGGACAATTACAATATTGCCCCCTATTGGTGGAAATTCATTTTCCATTGAACATTCCATGTAGCGTTCTGCTTATTCTGTGGACTGTGGAACGGCTCAGGCTGTAGAGTCTCCCAACCCAGTCGCTGGTTTGATCCTCACTGAGTGAATACATTTCAACACATTCCAGCATTCACCCGCAATTTCTACCAAAGCTGCTTTTGAAGTTGTAATGTAACGTTTTGTCTTCAAGCTGGAAAATGAGCAAGACAGATGTTCGTTAGAAAAATGCTTTTATTTGGTTTTCGGCATGTTGGTGTGTGAACAGTTGGAAGTGCAATCCAAACGTTTGCAGCAGTTTGCAGACAAAGCAGAGGCCAAGCTATGCAGAATTTTACTCAGATGACTTTGTTTCCTTCCCGTGAAGATGGGGCTCAGTGTGTCCACGAGAAATAAGAAAGGCCAGAGTACAAAAGTACAGTTTAGATATGAAGACTTTGTATAAATAAAAAATGAACAATATATGTGAAATTACGATAACTGACCGAGTGATGCCTTATTTAAAGCCATCACTCAAGTGCGTTTTTAAACGTGGTATGTTCATCAGAGTTGGAAAAATTTCCGCAGCAGCTTTGAATGGGCCGGCCTTGTACCCTTTCATCAATTATGTCTTCATAGCAAGATAAAATGTTAGCATACTGCATAGAAAGATCGAAACCTCCCCGGTGATGTAACACAGGTTGGCTTTCTTCGTACAGGATGGGCTGAAAGTGGGTTTCCCATACAAGTGGCCCGTTTGTCGGCCCGACCAGAGAGCAACATCTTTCCAATGTCCAGCACTAGTTGCGGCAGAATAAGATATAATAATCATAAATAATACGTATCAGGAATAATAAGACGGGCTCCTGCGCTTTGCTTTGGCCTTTGGAAGGCCCATAATAAAAGCGCGTGACAGTTTGGTCTCTGCTTTGCTGCTTGGTTCTGCGGTCCATCCTGCACCTGCAGACCTTTTCATGGCGGGGCAACACGGGTTAAAGCTTGTCGAGTACAAAGAAGCATTTGTAGAGAATGATTACTCGCTACCAGCGGCCCATTTCTACTGCTACTTAACAATTCTACATAAAAAATATCCCAGCCTTACATTTTACAATCTCTGCATTTGGAAAAACAGGAAAAATCCATCAATCATCAAAGCTAGCAAATCTAATAATAATCAGAACAAGCAGAAGAAAGATTTCAAATAAATGTCAACATTTCTTTTGGCAACTTTTCGTCCAAACAGAAGCCGCAAAGGCGTTCCGTTTAGGAACGTGTATGAAAATAAACAAAAAGGACACACTTCGCACGAGACAAAACACATCTTCCCTGTCACGTTTTTTTGGTATCGCGGTTGAACTGCTCTCAAGGTTGGTTGAAAAAAAAGACAGACCCGGGCGACCGAGGCAATGGAAGTTAGAACATAAACTGCTCTGCTCGTAAAGCATCAACAAAAGGAGGAAAACAGCAGCTTGAGGAGGTCTTTCTCCATCACATGATTACATGAGGAGAAATGGCCTCGGTTTTTCTACGGTTCTGGTCTGACCCTTTTCAGAAGGAACGTAACGTGAAAATCGAAGTTTTCACCGTTTGGGCTGAGAACGGATCCCCGGTTGCATTCTTGTATCCCGCGTTCAGGCGGGTTCTCGCCCGTCACGTGAAAGAGCCGTTCAAAAGGCTCGACTCTCTGGCGAATGTTACGTGACGTGGAATAGTCGGGAATAGTCATGGATCAGCGTGCGCCGTTGACCCGCATGGCCGATCTTATCTGACGATCTTTTTGAAGAAATGCTTTAGGAATATTTGGACTGGCCCATAAAAATGAAATATGGCGTTGCGCTAACACGGCTAGCCAGAGTTGTTAGCGATGCTCGGGTCAAGGTGGACATTTTTACTGCCGCTGAAAAGAATTGAAGAAGTAGTAAGACAGCATTAAAATAAATAATACAGCAGAAGAATGAAGGGAAATAACATTTTTTCCAGACTATAAGTCGCACTTTTTAAAGTAGAAAATATATCATTTGAAATGTTTTAACATGTTTTGATTACCATCAACAGCCACGAGGGGGTTGTTCCAGCCTGAGGGAATGAGATCGGGAGTTTGGTGAACTTCATCACTAACTTGCTTGTTTGGACTCGCTGGCTTGTTATGTTAGTTTAGCCTAGTCAGCCTCCCAGGTATGTTCTTTATGCTGTCGTGCAGCTGAATAGGTTAACATAGACACATCTTCAGCCTGTCGTTGTGTGGTTGGATAACTTTCTGAATTGTCTGTTCTTGGTCTCGACGTTTGCAAAGGACATTTTTAAATAAATGCAATTTATGGTCCGGTGCGACTTACATGCCGGTTAATCCGTTCCAGACACGACCGTGATCTGTGAATTTCCCCGAGGAAGGATTTTTTTGTTTATATATGGAATATTTTGGTACTTTGCGCATTGAAAACCTGTATTTAGAGACCTCTAGACATGAAATAACATCCCTATAGTCACCTTTACGTTGCTTTTACCCAGTATAATAAGAGAAAATAAAACATAATATAGGCTCACACAAGTTAGCATTGGGAGAGTTTGTTGTTGTTCTTCTGGTACTTCCTGCAGTGGCTATTGTCTCGTCAGTGTAACGTTACTGACACCTAGTGACCAGCGTGGAATACTACATATCATCACATCTTTGAAGTGCCTTATTTGACCTCATTCAGCCATTTCTATGCTTGCAAATGCTTCATTTTGGCAAAAACGAAGTGAAATTAACTTCCATTCAAATAATTGTGAATATACCATCTCCATTTGTGTTTATCATTAATAAATAATTTTCACCTTAAACATCACCATGCTCTCAATAAAGTTTGGCAACACATACGTCCACGTAGTTGGTGAGGTCATTTCCAGGCTTTTAACAATAAACCGCAAAAACCTGCGTTTTGAATGTGGTCTGACTTTGATCAATGAGACGATTCCTCCTCACAGCTGCTGCCCTCAGGTTTCTCCTGCGCACGCACACGTGCACGCGCCTGTGCTTTGGTCAGTGAGTGACGTGTTGAACATGGGCAGCTATTTGGTTACATCATTCTTCTGTCAGTATTTGGCAGGAAATGTCCACTACTTTGACACGGAGGAAGGACGTATTTCCTCAAAGCAGGGGTGTCCAGACGCGCTTATAGATTTTGTACATTAAAGATGCTAACATAAATCCAACGTAGGTGAAAATACGCTAAAGCAGGGGTCTCCAGACCCGCTTATAGATTTTGTACATTAAAGATGCTAACATAAATCCAATGTAGGTGAAAATACGCCAAAGCAGGGGTGTCCAGACCCGCTTATAGATTTTGTACATTAAAGATGCTAACATAAATCCAACGTAGGTGAAAATACGCTAAAGCAGGGGTCTCCAGACCCGCTTATAGATTTTGTACATTAAAGATGCTAACATAAATCCAATGTAGGTGAAAATACGCCAAAGCAGGGGTGTCCAGACCCGCTTATAGATTTTGTACATTAAAGATGCTAACATAAATCCAACGTAGGTGAAAATACGCCAAAGCAGGGGTGTCCAAAAGTAGTGAAAATTGCCGCTTTGATATTTTGTAAAGCAACGTGTAGATATGCGGAGAAGTTATATATATTTCAAGAAAAGAATGCATCTCAGCTTTGTTAAACACAGAAAAAAATATTATTAGTATCATTTTCACTTTTTGCTCTTTTTCCCCCATTTTTGCAGTTTTTTCCCAAAAATTATTCTAGTAAATTTTCCTTATTCCCATAATAATATGACTTTAAGCCTGGTAATAGTGTTATTTTTTGTTTCTCACAATATTATAACTTGAAAAAACAAAAAAATGATTTACAATTCAATGACCCTAAAATGGCATTATTTTTCCTCATAGTATTAAGTATTTATTCTCATAAAATTACAGGGTTTTTATTAAATTCTTCCACTTTCTTCTAGTACATTTTGTCATTTATCCCCATAACATTTTGACTTTATTCTCATAACATTAGAACTTTTTCCACAATCAAATCTTCCAAAAATGACAACTTTACGTCTTTTTAATTTGTAGTTCACGTTTTGCTAATAAAATGATGTTATTTTTCCTTTCTCTTCCATTTTAAAGTTCAAACACAACTTTTTTCTTTTAATATTCTGACTTTATAGTATATTATATTTTAATTACAGCTTTTTTTCTGATGTGAAGGTTTTTTTCCAAATACTTAATTTCTTCAAGTAAATTCTTTTCCCGCAATTATGGCTTAATATTTATATTAATATTTGGACTTTATTATAGTAATACTACAACTTTTTCTGCAACTTAAATTCCTACAAATGACGACTTTATTCTTTTGGTTTTTCATAACATGATCATTTGTTTTTAAAATCATCTTATTTCTTCAATATTTGAACTCTATACTACTCAAAATGTATTTTTTTTAAATGACTTTTCCCTCGTTATAGTGCAACTTTTTTCTCTTAATATTTGGACTTTATTCATGTAAAATGACTGCTGTTTTTTTCATCTGTGCTGCTGCTGCTGGGTGTTTGTCTTGTTAAATTATATATTTGGGCCAAGAAAAAAAGCAGGTATGGAGCCCAGGCTGCACTTGGGACAGCCCGTCTTTAAAACATCTTAGCTTTGCGTTGTACTGCAGGTGACAAAACAAATGAAGTGTCATACCGCGATAATAATTATCTTGTTAAAAAATATGTATACAAAAAAAATGTTGGACACCCCTGCCTGACGTTTTCATTTGGTGCCCCTTTTCAAGTTTGTATACAAAGAAAGAAAAGATGAAAATATGAGGTCATCTTGTTTTTGTTTTGGGCTCGGCTCCAATTAAAGCAATTCCAGTCCAAAAACGTGTTTCTTAAAAGGAAAAGAAAGAAAACCATGACCATGTAACATCTTTGGGTGTTGTTTAGCTTGGTTTTCTTGGGTTTTTTTTTAAAGAACTGACACGGCCAAACATAAAAGTCTCGTCCGTGGGTTCAGGGGTCTCACCTTCAAAACCTCTTCAGATGCCGGGCAGGCGCCATGGAGGCTTCTGGGCGTCCGGAGAGTAGAGGGCGTGGTCTCAAATCCTGAGAAAAAGGTCTAAAAAAGTCACAGGAGGCATCATCTGGGCGATTTCTCTGCCCTCGCTGTTGGTGGCGGGCACGGCACGGCAGCACCGGTCAAAAAAGGCTCGAGGTGAAGGGGAGAAGGGTTTGGTCGGACTCGGTCCTCGTGAGGTAGGTTTCTTTGGAGGTTTCCATGGCGGCTTGTATGGCTTGTCCAGTGAAAGGCCATCAGGACGCTTCCACAAAGGCCACTGTGTTCATTCCCTTATTATTGCGCAGGAAGCGAAGGCAAGGTCAAGCGTTCCGTCACCGCAGACGACGCGGTCAGGCATGAAATATTTGGCTTCAAAAGGCCGTGTCGGCGCAGCAGGCGGGACCCGCGGAACATCTAACATTTTGGTTATAGAACAGACTCCCGCCAGAGTGCCGACACGGCGCATCGTGGTGTAGAGGCCTGACGGGCCCGCGGTGATGACGCTCTTTAAAGGCTTTTTCATCGTGAAGGCAAAAAATGCTTTGGTTTTAGGGAGGGAGCGGGGGCGACGGGATGGTACACAGGTCCTGGTCCAGGTCCTGTAAGGAAACGACGCGAAGCTGAAGGGTGTTGGGACAGGGTGAGGAGGGGAGGTGGGAGGGGTGTGGTTGTTGACCAGTGCTAGCCGGTGCCCGTGCCAGGAAGTCTTGACGTGTGCTCCTCAATGACGACCTGGCACTGCGCCGCACACGCCGGCTGCTGCTGACAAGAAAGGAAAAAGACGTTGCAAGTCTTTGTCTCCTTTTCGCTCCCGTCCGACAAGCCAACGCTCATTTCCTACTTTGTAGAGGCAGGGGGCCCTTCGCTGTCTGCAGCTCGTTTTTTGCTTTTTTACTGTCAAAAATCAACATAAAACCGGGCCTGCATCGAACGTTACTGTAATTTGTAGTTCCTTGACTATTTGGATGGTCAAAAATACTTTTATGCATTTATTTTATACATGTAATAAATTGCAATTGAAACGTCATTCCTTGTGTTGGAATTACTTTTTTATTGTGCATTATTTAAAAAAGGGATCCATCATCTACTATATTAGAAATGATTGTGTTGGCCTTTCAAATATGAATAAAGTACGTTTTTATGGTGAATTTCTGCAAAATAGGATCCAATATCAACAAATGGAATATTCTTGTAGTTATGCCATACAAAATGTCTTCATGATCTTCTAAATATCTTTTTTAACTTTGTTAGACATGAAATAATCCCCCTATAGTCACCTCTACATTTTATTGCCCAGTATAGGTCAACTGGTGACTCTAAATTGTCCATGGGTAGGAATGTTTGCTTGTCTATTTGTGCCCTATATGTACCCGATTGACTGGCGACCAGTTCAAGGTGTACCCCGCCTCTCGCCCAATGCCAGCTGGGATAGGCTCCATCACTGACACGGTAAATGTGTTCCCTAGGGGACCTGCGTGAGGCCTCTACTGACCCCTGGTGGCCAACGTAGAGTACTACATTTCCAATTACAACGCTTCTCCTGCCTTGTGTTTGTGTTTTAGTTCATTTAACATTTTGTATGTTTGAAAGTGCTTCGGTTAGGGCAAGAATAAATACAATTTGCTTGAGTATGCGTATTTTTGGACCAATAACAGGCCGCATGTACTACATTTTGGGTGGAAAAAAGTGAACGAGTGATGTTTGAATGGTGATGTAGCAAGGGTGACTGTATTTGGATAATTAGGAAATGTATTCTTTCATTTAAATATCACCGACCAAAATGTTCCTTTCATGGTCTGCAGCTCTTGTTTTTAATTTTGTAAGATAAAAACAAACCAAAAATACCAATTATGAAACATGGCCCGCATCAGAACTTTACATTATTGAGAGAAAAATGTTGTTTGCGATGTATTTAAAATAACTGAAAACAAATATTTGGACATCCAAGAATAATTAAAGACACATTCAATTGAAATGTAAACATTTTTTAAAAGTAGTCTGTCATCTACAATTTTAATTGCCTTTACTTAGACATGATCTTTTTTTGTTTAATTTATTTTTTTATGGTATATTAGAAAACATTTTTAAAAACTGAACCGACAACTAGCTTCTGTAGCCGAGGATCGGACCGCCAAGGCCTCTGCCTCCGGGCGCCACCCTGCTCCCTTCGCACCCGAACCTATGTCCCCTCTTGGGCGGGGAAGGTACCTGAGCTGGTGCGTGAGGTGGAGAAATTCCCGCTAGATATAGTCGGACTCACCTCAACGCACGGCAAGGGCTCTGGAACCAGTCCTCTCGAGAGGGGCTGGACTTCATTCCAACCTCAGGGGTTGCCGGCAATGAGAGGCGACGAGCAGGGGTGGCAATTCTTGTTGCCCCCCCGGCTCCAAGCCTGCACGTTGGAGTTTAACCCGGTAAACGAGAGGGTAGTTTCCCTACGCCTTCGGGTGGGGGGACGGGTCCTGACTGTTGTTTGCGGTTATGCGCCAAACGGCAGTTCAGAACACCCGCCCTTTTTGGAGTCCTTAGAGGAAGGACTAGAGAGTGCTCCCTCGGGGGATTCCCTTGTTGCGCTGGGTGACTTCAACGCTCATGTTGGCAACGACAGTGAGACCTGGAGAGGTGTGATTGGGAGGAACGGCCCCCCTAGATCTTACCCCGAGCGGTGTCTTGTTGTTGGACTTCTGTGCTCATCACGGATTGTCTAGAACGAACACCATGTTCAAGCATAAGGGTGTCCACATGTGCACTTGGCACCAGGACACCCCGGGCCGCAGTTCGATGATTGACTTTGTGGTTGTATCGTCGGACTTGCGGCCACATGTTTTGGACACTCGGGTGAAGAGAGGGGCGGAGCTGTCAACTGATCACCACCTGGTGGTGTTTCAAAGGGGAGGAGCAAGCTGTGTCTTAAACGTGTTTCTGTATGCCTTATATGGAAAAGGTTTGGCCACCCCCGATGGTCACGCCGTAAACCAGGGGTGCCGCTGAGAGCCGAGAACCTGCAAGTTTTCTTTCCAGCCGGTCACTAAAAAGGGTGATTTCGATGATCAATACCTCGTTCAATTTGAAGGAAGGAGCTCATCGATTCCAGCACCTGCTGGACAAACTGTTTGGGGAGAAACCCTGCAGCGTCTCGGCCCTCATTGGCATGAGTTTGACACGTATGCAGAAAAGGTATGACAATAAAATCCTCTTTTGTTGATGGATGGAATCCAGCAGCTAGGATCCGCCGGCCCTGCAGTCGCATGCGTGATATGTTGATCTGAAATGACCTGTTGGGGGTTTTTGACCTACCGGGGGCGCTGCTGCCTCCTTGTTGACGCCATTATGGTCTGCGTTGTTCCTCGGTACAGACCAGCTGTCCTGGGTCCCTTTACTGCAAAACAAACTGCAAGAGAGGACGGCAAATACGTGAATTATCACACCATGTGACAGATTCCCAGCGGAATGACCGGCACTTACCTGTGGCGATATCCGAACACGAGGAAGATAATGCAGAAGATGATGCAGGCGGTGCCGATATGGATGCCGATGACGATGCTGCCCAGAGAGGCTTCTCCTTCCTTGCACGGACACTCCGTCTTCTCGCCTGCTACACGCCGGGAAGAAACCTTTTCATCAATCAAGAAAAGCATTACCTGCCGTTTGGTTGCAGAGGAGGAAGGTGAGCCAACAGTGCCATCAAGTGGTCAAATGACGCAAAGACACACATCCTGTCAAACATGTTCTTTGGAGTGGAACATTTTATTAAATTTATTTAAACGCCAAATCGGCACATCCAAATCAAAGAGAAAAATGTATTTGCTGTGGCGACCCCCGAAGGGATAAGCAGGGATAAGCCAAAAAGAAAAGCAAGATTTATTTAATATTTCAGCTTTATGCGACTGAAAAGGTGTCCTCATATTTCATGGTACTGTTGTAAAATGACTTATACTAAAAAAAAATTCTCTTAATATTTTGACTTGATTCTTGTAAAATTATTGCTGATTTTTTCTATTTTTGTTGTTTTTGGTTTTGGTTTTTCCGTTTTCTTGCTTAGTGATATTTTTATCCTGAGGCCTCGCCTGGATTTGAAAGAAAATAATCAAGTATCCACAAAAGTATTCCACAAAAAAAGGGTTCCTTGCGGCTTTACTTTGTCACGGTTGTACAACAATATAGCCGCTAAAAATAACAAAATAATATGAATTCATATGAATCATCGCTGTTTTGTTGTTGAATACGGTCTATTATTTGTCACAAATATGCAAATTGTATGTATTTTTGGCCTAAACTTAACAGTTCCAAGCATAAAAATGGCCGATTGACATAAAATCCTAATATGAGGCATTTAGAGGACGCATTCAAAGATGCCGCTGTGATGATATGTAGTATTCTAAAATGGTCACTAGGTGTCAGTAATGTTACATCGATTAGACAACAGCAAGTTAAAAAAAGGAACAACAAGAATAAGGAACTCTCCCAATGTTAACATGTGTCACTCTATATTATTTTCTTCATATGTCTACTATATTGGGTAACAGGAGTGTAAAGGTGACTATAGGGGTGTTATTTCATGTCTAGGGGGCTCTAATCATGTTAAAAATCATATTTAGAAGGTTTAATAAAATATTTTTTTATGAGTAAAAATTGATGTTCATTGACTTGTGTAATATTGTGTTACCATAATACTTGATAAAGTACTCACAGAGAAGCTTGGGGAAGACGTGTGGTCCAACTCACCGGTATTTTGGGCCCTGGTGCCTTCATCTGCCAGGGACACCAGCCTCTTGGAGCAGTCGCTCTCGCCGTTCCCATTGTAGGCCACCAGCTTGACTTCATACACCGCCCCCGCTTCTAAAAGACAAGCGTACACACGGACCAAGCACTTACAAAAAATATACTTCCAGTCACAGACGTGTTTAAGTCAATATATGGAGAGGAGGGTGCAGGATTCTTCTGATGCCTCTTAAAGCTACGGCTGCATCGCCTGCACACTCACCCAGGGCAGCGATGGTGTGGGCACTGATGTGACAGGGCAGCTGGATGGGCCCCAGGAAGTCAGCATTGGGGACCCTGCGGTATGACAGCCTGAAGCCTTCTGCCTTCCCCGCTTTGCTGGGGAGCTCCCAAAGCACCTGGACGGCACTGGAGTTCACCACCTTGGTGAAAAAGGTGGGAGGGCTGGGAACTGAGCGGAGAGACGGAGAGAAACACCACGTGAGATGATACCAGCAAGGAGGCTGAGGAAGAACCTTCTTATAAAGTTCTGTTATATACTGTATATTCATGCTAATAATATAATATATGATAATTAGACACATATACTAGTCTGCTAAATATGCTGTAATATTATTAGAGCCCTCTAGACGTGAAATAACACCCCTATAGTCACATTTTTTTATTTAACATTTTTAAATATTTCAACTTTTTTCTGGCCGTACTGTGGCTGAGTGCTTAGCACATTAGCCACACTGTCAGGAGATCTGGAAGACCTGGGTTCAAATCTCCCTTGGGCATTTCTGTGTGGAGTTTGCAGGTTCTCTCCGTTTTGCAGGTTCTCCCCGTGCGTGTGTGGGTTTTCTCCGGGTACTCCGGTTTCCTCCCACATTCCAAAAACATGCATGTTAGGTTAATTGGCGACTCTAAATTGTCCATCGGTATGAATGTGAGTGTGATTGTTTGTTTGTCTATATGTGCCCTGTGATTGGCTGGCGACCAGTCCAGGGTGTACCCCGCCTCTCGCCCAAAGCCAGCTGGGATAGGCTCCAGCATACCCGTGACCCTAATGAGGATAAGCGGTACAGAAAATGGATGGATGGATATATTTTTAAATATTGTAACAGAGTGGTGCTGTGAAATGCTCCCTACCGCCCCCTAGTGTTGTGGCCACCACAGCGTGGGACTGCTGACTGGCTCCGAGGGGTGAATAGGCCTTCAGGTAAAGGGAGTAGGTGGTGGCTGCATCCAGGTTGTTCACATCGTGCTGGAAGGCACCTTTGCTGATGGCTTCCTGCAACTCCAAAGTGTCTGGCTCTACAAAAACACACACTTTCATTCTTTTCTGCTCAATAACGCTCTAGTGTGACAAGATCTTGTGTTGCCGCTCACCTCCCAGCTTGCGGATGTGCAGCACGTAGCCGATGATAGCGTCTGTGACCTCCGCAGGGGGTTGGCTCCACGAGATCTGCAGAGCACTGGTGGACAGCGCACTGGCCGCCAGTCCCAGGGGAGCAGCGGGAAGGTCTTTTGCCTGCGCCACAGCCAGGCGGGCACTGGCCTGGTTGGTACCGGCGCTGTTCTCTGCGATGCACTGGTAGATGGCCTCGTCCTCTGCGCTGATACGGGTCAGAGCCAGGGTACTGTGGGGATAAAACACAAACCTGATCAGTTGACAGATCCAGGGGCCATTTGGGAGCCACGGCTGTTTTTTACGGGCCCGCAGAACATTCTGAAAATATGATTGAACAAGAAAACGGAACCAAAAAACCCGATGAAAAAAAATCACCATGAATTTTACAGAAGTAAAGGAAAGGTTGTAATCTAACAAGAAAACGTCAATTTAATGAGAAAGTCGTTGTATTATGAGGAACAATAACATAATTTTACCATCATTAAGTTAAAGAGAAAGGATAAACTCAAAGTATGGAAATAAAATCATAATTAAGACAAATAAATCTTTAAAAAAACAGCACAAATGGAAGAAAGCTGTCATTTTACAAGAATAAAGTGAAAATATTAAGAAATAAATGAATAAACATTTAAAAGAAAAAGTCTTAATTTGGTGACAATAACGTAATATTGTGAGGAAAAAATTATATAATTTTGGTAGCATAAAAAGTTGAAAAAAGTGTATTTTAAAGTCATAGTATGAGAAACAAACGAGAAAAAAAATGATGTTTTTTTATTAGGTTGCAAAAAATTTTATGATATGAAAGTCAAAAAATATTAGAATAAAGTCATGAATACGAGGAAAATATAAAAAGATGATATTTGGGATATTGCTCTTTAAAAAAACTGCTCTCATTTTATGGAAACAGTCAAATGAGGAAAATAAAGAAAAAATCATGTCATTGTAGTAGCATTGAGATGAAATATTAAAGAAAAATCGCAATATGCAATATTCTGAGGAAAAAATAAGTCATTTTAGTGGCATAATGTTTCAATATTAAACAAATACGTCGTTATTAGATGAGTACCAAACAAAACAAAGTATAAAGTTGTATTTTTTCCTAAATTTGTTCGGGGCAAAAGTTATAATTGTATGAGCATAAAGTCAAAAAATGATGTAAATGAAGTCAAAATTTACAACAACAATGTCAAAATGTCCAATAATAGCTGGAAATGTAAAAAATAACAGCAGAAAAGGGGAAAAAACATCCCTAATTTTAAGAGAATATATTCACAAGAAAAAAAGTAACTAGAATTTTTTTAATAAGCATAAACTTTGTAATATTATGGGGAAAAAGAATTCTAATCATTTTAGTAGCACTGAGCTGAAATTTTAGAAAGAAAAAGTTGCAAAGTTAAGAGGAATAATAAAGTCATTTTTGTGACATAAAAGTTAAAAATAATAAAGAAATAAAACTAGTTGTAATTTTATGAGAAACAAACAAAACAAAGACTCTTTTTTGGAAAATGTTTTGGGGAAAAGTTATAATATTATGAGAATAAATGTACAATAAAAAATGTAAAATAGTTGGAAAATTGAAAAAAAAAATACAAAGAAAAGAAATACCCCCCCCCCTTTTTTTTTAGTTGAAACATTAAATAAAAAACTACCTTCTCTTTGGAAAATGACAAAATTACAAGAATAAAATGTACAATGATTAAGAAAGTTGAAATATTTGGAAATTGCAAAAACAACAGGTGATGATATTTTCTGCACGTCAAAAATCTACGTACATAAAGAGTAACTTCTGTGAGGGGTTCGAAAACCCCCAAAGTGCCTCCTTTCGTTTGTGAGACCACGCCCCGCCTCAGACAAATGCGGAGACCGCCGGTACCGCTAACAGCTCAGAATCCCGGAAATCACCGGAAAGCCGCCAAGCTGGCTCGCGTACCTGTTGTTGTTGGTCAGCTTGACGTTGTGTCCCGCCATTAAAACCTTGCCGTTCTTCAGCCAGATGAGGTGGGGCTCGGGGACGCCCTGCGCCACGCAAGTGAACACGACGCTGCCCCCTGCCGGTTTGGAGGCAGACTGCGGCCACTGCAGGAACTCTGGTGGGGCTGAGGAGCAAAGCAGCAAAGAGGAGTGATAAACATTGTACAAGTAGTATACATACTGTACTGTATGTATGCTACTTGTAACATAAAGCAACATCACTTTTTATTTAATGTATTCATGTGAAAATATCTTTTGCTATAATTATTTTAGATGTTTTTATTATCATTATAAAAGCAATGTCATGATATGTGTATATTCTATTTCCATTCAGAACTCTGTAACTCACTTTTTTGTCAAAAAGTTTACTCTTTGATTCTGCGTAACTTTTCATCCCACTATATCTTTATCTTCTACTTTTATTTTAAAGTGCGTGCAGTGTAGTTATCGTCATATATTTGCATTACACGAAATATCTGGAATGTTTTGGAATAACTTTAGGGTGTCCCTAAAGTCTGGACTTAGAATTATAGAAAAACATAATAAATACAAATACAATAATTTTTGCATGTATGTACATTTATATTCCAAATATGTATAATGTAAATACATGTATTGTAAATATAACATATATTTAATGTAATATATAATTTATTTGTATTTGTTTTAGTATATGACTAAAATATACGATTGGTTCCATTTTAAGTGTAACCCGAATGAGGACAAGTTGCGTGGAAATATAACATATTTGTATTGTACTAATTCAAAAATATTTGTATATAGTAATTTTGGTTTAAACCATTCATCATTTAATTGTTTGGGGGTTTTCTTGAAATGTATTGATTACGAATTTACATTTTCCCACAAATTATGAATTATGAATTAGATACAATATTCATAAATGAAAATATGAGATGACTTTGACCAAAATGAAGCATTTTCAGGTGTAAAAATGGCTTTATAAACTACACTGCAATACACGGCAATCAGAAAACATACAAACATGTTGTGATGATATGTAGTATTCTATACTGGGCACTAGGTGACAATAATGTGACAACGATGAGACAAAAGCCAGCAAAGGAAGTACAGAACGGGACACGAACGTTAATGGAACAACAACAAGGAACTCGTTGTTCATGTCAGTGACTTCCTGACTACGGAAGCTCCTTTAGGACAAACCGACTATATTTGCGCGCTCGCAAATGAGACTCAAAAACACAAGACGGGAGGTAATGCATGTTAAAATGCCTACCTAGGATGTTTTCTACGCTCTAAATGTTGCATTTATGAATAAGAAATCCTAATCGGCCAGAAAATGCAATGAAGCACCTTAAAGGAGGGATGGAAGTAAGCGTTTGTGGTGCACATGATGAGTACAAAGATTGTGTGTGAAAGTTGCTATGATCATTGAGGAGAAGTGAAAAGTTGCCATCTGCATGATAAAAGATCTTTTATGAGGCCACAGAACCAAAGGGTGAGGGAAGGCCTGTCTTTATTTTTCCCAAACACTTTTTATAAATTGGCCATCTTTTGTGCCTCCTTCTAACACGGCGACCCCTGAGGTCACCCCCACCCATCCCCCCCTTTAGTGGGATCCTATCCATCTTCCAGCTCTCCATAGCAATTAACAATGACATTGCACCTCCCTCCCCCATCCTCCTGTCGGGGTCAGGGGGACGGGTCACAGGTCATCGGTCACGCCCCTTCCCTTTCTCGCCCTGTATTGACCATCTCGCCGTCCTTGCTTTTGTCCTCATTTCTTTGTCTTGGTGACCATGGCCGTGGAAGTTTAGACCAGAACCTCCCTGAACTTGACTCCAGCTGCTAGAAACATTGTTGTGTTTCCACTCGGACACGCCCCACTCAACATCTCCAACCTTTCCCACTTGAGCAGGAATACCCGACTCCACCGGAATTAGCGATGATAGCTACCTTCTACCTTCTAAGCGACAAAAGATGGAAATGAAGCAAATTTACTATTCTCATATTCTTTTTATCATCTCAACCATTCCACACTTGACAAAAACGCCCACATTTTTCATAATTATACATTTTTCTTCACAAAATTCCTTTTCAAACCATTCCAATATCGAAACATTCAGGAAAAAAACAATTTCCATTTCTCAAAAAGTCCAACTTGTCCCCGAATTAGACATTTTGCATAACACGAATCCCCTTTGATCTAACTGTTCTTACTTCCTCCATGTTTCTCAACCTATGCAAACCGTTCCATCATCTAAACTGGACCTCCGGGGCTGGTTACTTTCCTCATTTCCCGTAATTCCACCATTTAGCAGTTTTGGGGTGGCAAACTTTTTCCAGCAAGGGCGAGAACTTTGCCACGTGGCTCTTTTGTATATTTTTGTAGACGTCCTGTAGATAAAAAGGTTTTTAGCCCCCATTCTTAGGGTTTTTCTTTAACTTTCCTCTTAAATACTTGGAAAAATTATTTTAGTAATATTAACACTTTATTCTCATAATATTTTGACTTTATTCCTATAATATTATAAAAAAAATTATTCAAACTAATTTTCCCCCAAAAATCCCATTTTATTTATGTTGTTTGCTTAATCATAATATTAATAATAATAATAATAATATTCTTTGTATATTCTCATAAAATTGTGACTTGGTTAGACTGAATACTTTCACGTAATACTTTGCCCTTTTTCTTATAAAATTCCAGCTGTAGTTTCCATAGTAGGTGTTTCATTTCCAACTATTTCAATGTTCTTCTTGTGAATTTTCACCTTGTAATTATGACTTCTTTCCATGGTAATTTGATGTTGTTCTTGTAACATTATAATAACCCAATTTTCTAAAAATTACAACTTATTCTTTGTTATGGTTGCGCCTCATATTACTTTTTTAAATGCTTTTTAATGCTTTTGTCCTTAATATTTAATTATTATTTATTATTATATATTATTTGTTATTATTTATATATTTATTATTATTATATTAAATATTATTTTATTGTATTAATTTCAACTTTTTCTTGTCAGATTACAACCTTTTCCTCCTAATATTTTGTTTTTTTTTCTTCTAAAATTACTGCAGATTTTGATATTTTTGCTGTTATTTATTTTTTACTTTTCTTGTTAAATGATTTTTAGAATGTGGGATGGGGCAATAAAAACCACAAATGGCCCCTGGGCCACACTTTGGACACCAGTGCTGTAGGTCATTCTTTTTTCTTTTGCATCTTTCCTAATCTATAAAGGTTCGTCATTTAGAAGGGATTTAAGGTTGGAATCTATCATGTTTTTTTTTTAATCCTTATTTAGTAAATGATCAATGATCGTGTTTGACTACAGCCTATTATTAGTCAAAAAATGCACGTTAGGAAAATTTGACATTTCTTGGCTCAATTTCAAGCATAGCCATCCATTTGCTCTACCGCTTGCTCTCATTAGGGTCACGGGTATGCTGGAGCCTATCCCAGCTGTCCTTTTGGGCACATACCATGTTGGGACGTATAAAGGGAACTATAGGGGTGTTATTTAATCTCTAGAGTGCTTTAATAATGATGATGATCATATTTAAACATTTTTTTTCTAACTACAAAAATATTTGATTTATAAATAGGACGCCTACTTTGAGGAAATTCACTTATCACGGAACCAGTTAATTGCAATAAATGAGGGATTATTGGACTTGACTGAATATGTTTTGTGATGACATTTCATAACAATGTTACGGTGTTTCCTTCCACTACCTCCCCATAACCGCCGGCCGCCTTTCAGCACTACAAGGGAAACCATCTAGAAGTGTGTGCGCGCGTTTTACCGACTCCTCAGTAAGCTTTAATGCGGTTCGGAACGTCTGAACCTCCTAACTCAATTTACGCACTCAGGAAGCTGCATTGTGGTGGATATGTTAACAGATGTCCAAAGCTCTTTGTTCTCCATAAACCAATAAGGGAGAACCCAGATCAATACATTCATGAATATATTAGGGATGAACTCTCTTTTCTACACCAGAGGCCCTGCCAATCACAGTGAGAACGTAGCAGGGGTTGGGGCTATTGATTGATCTCGTTACAGCATGAACAGTGGCAAAGCTCATTGATACCGTTATAAATGTATGCCATGCAAATAATAAGGGATACCAACTTTTCTTAGTATTTCATTGTAAGTCTGCACATACTGGCAAAAATGCACCAACCACACAATAGAAAACATATATTATATATGAACCAAAGCATACAAAAATAAACCCCACAAAACCCCGTACATCCTGGAGAGATGGAATTCAGTAGTGTTTTTCACGTTCGCAACTTTCTATGGCCCAATGGTGGGTTATTTAGAAGTCACGCGCAATAAAAATGCACAAAATGCTCATTAAATCTAACATAATATAATATTCATTCATTCATTTTCTATGCCGCTTATCCTCATGAGGGTCACGGGGATGCTGGAGCCTATCCCAGCTGGCTTTGGGCGGTAGGCAGGGTACACCCTGGACTGGTCGCCAGCCAATCGCAGGGCACATATAGACAAACAAACGCACATGTATTTTAAAATGAAATATGAATTAAATGAAACTTTTTGTATCATCTATGTATATTACACGTGTACAACAATGCTTCACTGACCTTGATAAGTGAATTTTTGTATGATTCCTTATTTATAAACCAACATTTTTGTAGTTTTTAACATGATTAGAGCCCTCTAGACATGAAATAACACCCCTATAGTCACCTTCACACTCTTATTACCCAATATAGTCAACATATGAAGAGAAAATAAGACATAATATATATACGTCAGACTGTTGCTTTGAGTTGAGTTTTATCTTGGCATGGATTACCGACGCGACAGTAGTCTAAGATTTTTTTAGCATTTTTTTTTAGGGATTATTGCGCCTGCTGCAATACAGTATATTTTTCTGGTAACCAAATCTTGGTGCTTGTATGTCCCACCCAACATTACAGCAAGATTACTGACACCAAGTGACCAGAGTAGAATGCGACACATCATCACGTCTTTGAATGCGCCTTCTGAATGCCTTATATTTGCATTGGACAGTTTTATGCTTGAAAATGCTTATTTTCCAAGAAATATGTATCATGTGCTTAAACATGCATTTAAAAAATGAATAACAGCCACCTTTGTGGCTTTGTCACGTGCGTGTCTTTTCATGCCCCGCCCATTTGGAAGGAGTGGAAAACACATCATGCAGTGAGGCATGAGGGGCTTAAACGCGCGTCTTGCTTTCTGTTTCAGAAAACAGAGCAGTGATCTGAATCGTCGGCGTGATGCCCTCCAACACCCACCAGCTGCTAACGGGTTGGCCTCGGGACAGCCCGTTACGACGCAGCTAATGAGAAATATCAGTGCGTCGAGGCGGTGATGGATGAGGACACGTCACGATGGTCCACCCCCATAAATTGTTCTGATGGACATTGAGAGAATTGTGCACATTTCTGAGGATATTCGTGTTATATTAACATTAACATTTTGAAGTTGGGAGATGATTATAATTCCGTGTGTGTGTGTGTGTGTGTGTGTTATGGGCCCATAGATTTGGAACAAGTTGGACTGGGTTGCATTGTGGAGGGTTTTTTACAGCTGTCAGGAGTACATTGCCTTTTAGGCCAATACCTCACCTTTGTTGGTATTGAATTACCATTCAATTACGCACGCTGCCTCTCAAATATGTCTGATGTTAAACTTCAGAAGATAGTAATAGAATGTCACCAAACGCAAGGAAAGATGTAAGTTCTGTGAGGTGTCACTAACCTTGCACCACCAGCCTGCCCAGGGCAGTACGCCTCATCCTGGTGCCGGGTCGGTTGGCAGCGCACACGTACACACCGGAGTGCTGTAGAGAAACATCTGAGATCATCAGGTTCCCCGTTCCAAGAACCTGGATACCTTCCACTCCAATGGAGCGTCCGTCTGACGAAGAGAAAAACAAAAGAGGTTCCGTGAAGATGGGTGTACTGGAAGCTCTTGTTGTTGTCTTGTCTTGGTGGTACCTAGTCTGCTCCAGGAAACAATCGGCCTTGGGTTTCCTGTGGCAATGCACTCCAAAATGGCCGTCTGATGGATGGTCAGTGTTAGATTCTGCGGGCCTGACAGGATGACAGGCTCCTTGTAAGTTCTGGGAGGTCCACCTGCAATGACAGAAGAGGATGAGCAAGTGTACTACTGGACTTGTACCTCTACAGTTCTAACTCAATGACTGCGTTTACATGTGCTAAAACTGTCAGATTCCAGAAACAGTTTTTCACACTTCCCTGTGACGTCCACTTGCACTTTCTGGAACACCATCGTTGGCCATCGCAGTGTCCCTCCTAAACACTAGACTCAAATTTTCATTTGAGCTCGCTTAGCTGTGTGAGCAAGACGGTGTCATGCGCTCATTCGTGACCCGAGTCTCTCACTGCAATGAATCCGGTACTCGATTTTCTCAAGACACGCATCAGAGAGTGCATGCCCATAAAAACTTGCACAAGTTGCACCTGTGAGTCAGCGAAACACCAGTCTTCAACGAGCATCCGTGAGTCGGTGAAACTTGAGTCTTCATCAAATCCTTGAGTCAGTGAAACTCAAGTCTTGATCAACCTGTGAGTCAAGTGAAACTCGAATGTTTGTTAACTCCTGAGTCAATGAAACTCAAGTCTTGATCAACTTGTGAGTCCCTAAAATGCGGGTGTTTGTCAACTTGTGAGTCAGCAAAACTCAAGTCTTCGTCAACCCTTGAGTCAGTGAAACTCAAGTCATGATCAACCCGTGAGTCAGTGAAGCTCGAATGTTTGTTAACTCCTGAGTCAGTAAAACTCAAGTATTCACCAGCCCTTGAGTCAATGAAACTCAAGTCTTGATCAACTTGTGAGTCATTGAACCTCGCGGGTTTGTGAACCTGTGGGTCAGTGAAACTCAAGTCTTCGTCAAGCACCAGTGAGTCAGTGAAACTTGAGTCTTCATCAACCCCTGAGTCAGTGAAATTCGAGTCTTCATCAACCCTTGAGTCAGTGAAAGTCATGTCCATCTAAGCTTGTGAGTCAGTGAAACTCAAGTCTTGATCAACCTGTGGGTCAGTGAAACTCAAGTCTTCGCCAAGCACCAGTGAGTCAGTGAAACTTGAATCTTCATCAACCCCTGAGTTAGTGAAATTCGAGTCTTCATCAACCCTTGAGTCAGTGAAAGTCATGTCCATCTAAGCTTGTGAGTCAGTGAAACTCAAGTCTTGATCAACCTGTAAGTCAGTGAAACTTGAATCTTCATCAACCCTTGAGTCAGTAAAACTTGAGCCTTTGCTGAGCATCAGTGAGTCAGTGAAACTCAAATCTTGATCATCTTGTGAGTCAATTGAAACTCGGGTGTTTGTCAACCTGTGGGTCAGTGAAACTCAAGTCTTCGTCAAGCACCAGTGAGTCTGTGAAACCGAATCGTTTGTTTTGAGTCTGAGATGCGTCTGGGGCAGCAACAAGCAAAAAGCGGATCTGTTGTTTTTTTTAATACGGTGCATTCCAACAAGTTCTGTTAGACTCTTGTGCCCCTTATTAAAGGAACATTGCTCCTTACCGCTGATGTTGAGCATGGCCTCGTGGCTGTAACGTGTGTTTGCAATGTTGGAGGCAACACAGCGAAAGACGCCAGCATCCGCCTGCCTTGCACCCGTCACCTGAAGGATGCCCATTGGCAGGAGCGTGTACCTGGACGTGAAATATATTGCAGTCTATTAAAAACATTTGGACAAAAACTGATTAATGTTTACTCACGAGTTAGATCATTAATAACCTGTCAGTAAGCGAATTATAAACCATACAGTAGAGGACGATTGCGATAGTCCACTTTACATGCGGTGTGATGTTGTGTGGTTGCCGTGCGTGATGGGAAAAGAATCACCTGTTGTCATTGGTGCTCAGGGGCACTCTGTCTCTCTCCCAGGTGATGTTGGCCTCGGGTGTCCCGTGGATCTGACACTGGAAGCGTGCGACTCCTCCCTCATCCACCGTCATGGACATTGGGTGGGTGTGAAACTTCGGAAGAGCTGGAGAAGCAAAGATATACAGCACACACTTAAGCCCAATTCATTTTACGGTGAACATTTTCGCTAAAATCTCTTCCCGGTTTTCGTACACTATCTTGAACTCTGTACGATTTTGCGAGTGACAAACTAGGTGGTTTGCCTCGTACCGCAAAAGTGTCAAACAAAGCACCCTAAGCTTTGCCGACTCACTCACTTTTTATGGAATGCTAAACGATGACGTTAAATAACCCGCCACGGGGCCAAAGAAAGTCACTTTAATAAACGCTATTGAATTCAATTTCAAAGCACTTATGGTTTCTGCATGCACAACTATAATTATTCTTTATAAAATGTTTTTGTTCATATTTTTGAGGGTGGGCCGCACGGTGGCTGAGTGGTTAGCACATTGGCCACACAGTCAGGAGATCTGGAAGACCCGGGTTCAAATCTCCGTTGGGCATCTCTGTGTGGAGTTTGCATGTTCTCGCCGTGCGTGAGTGGGTTTTCTCCGGGTACTCCGGTTTCCTCCCACATTCCAAAAACATGCATGTTAGGTTAATTGGCGACTCTAAATTGTCCATCGGTATGAATGTGAGTGTGAATGTTTGTTTGTCTATATGTGCCCTGCGATTGGCTGGCGACCAGTCCAGGGTGTACCCCGCCTCTCGCCCAAAGTCTGCTGGGATAGGCTCCAGCATCCCCGTGACCCTAATGAGGATAAGCGGTATAGAAAATGGATGGATGGATGGATTTTTGAGGGTCTGAAATGGAGGAATTGTACTTCCTGTGTGAAAAAATGTTGTGGTTTTTGTACGTTTTGATGTTCCTCTGACCCTCTGGAACGAACTAATGAAAAAAACCAAGGTTTCACTGTACATCGGCGTGTGTGGGAAACACACACTGCTAATGCATTATTGTGAATCAATTCATAAACGGAAGAATCCAGTATACTTGCCATTCAGTATTAGTGACACTGCAAACATTTTTGATCATAAGATTTTTATATGTGGTCAAACCTGCCATTTTTGTTGTTATAATTTTTTGGTATATTGGTAGAAAACCCATGTCATTTGCAAAAACTTCCTCCGTCTGTTAGTCAGACTCCAGTTAGAAGACTCCAGTCTTCTTCTACCCGGGAGTCAGTGAAACCTGAGTCACTTTTTTATGGTTGAATACGCTTAGTAGAAAAATATGCACATTTATGCCAATTTTACCTAAACATACAAATATGAGGCATTCAGGAGACGCAATAAAAAACTTTTGGACGTGGATGTAAGAGATTCCTCCACATTTGACTGTGCAGCCAACATACTAACCACTAGGCCACCGTGCAAACCTCAATCGTTCGTTTTCATCCTAGGATCTTCACCCTTAAAAAACGGTCCCGACAGTCGACCGATATTAACAAGCGCATCTTCTCTCTGAGCTTTTTCTGATGTTCATTTTCACTGCCGTAGCGATGGCCCGCCTGCCTGCCGCGTCGGAGACATAATGAGGTACAAAAAGTAATATGCGACGGTATTCTTCCTCTGTGTGGCCGAGCAGGCACACGCTGTCCTCGTTTTTAATTGGACCACTGTGTGAGAATGGACGGTTGTGTGATAACGAGATGGATGCAGTTCTAATTTTGGTATATACGGTGACGGATCGCCGCTTCTCGGCTATCACCGTTTATCAAGAATTTATGAATGACATACATTTTCACAGTTTTGTCCTTGAATATGACCTATTATTTGTCATTAATATACATATTTAAGAAAGAGTCACGTACTGTTTTGTCCAAATGAAGCATTTTCAAATTTAGAGCATTCAAATGACGCATTCAAAAATGTATACAGTATGTGGTATTCTACACTGGCCACTAGATGTCAGTAATGTTACAGTACAGGAAAACTCCCCCAACGCTAACTTGTGTATTGTGTCTTACTTATTTTCTCTTAGGTTTACTACAGTATATTGAATAACACGAGGTGAGTATAGGGATCAATAAAAAATCAATTTTATTTATTGCCTTTGTATTTCCACGGTCAAACACTTACACGCCAGCAGGACCTTGGCCTTGCGGCTGACCAGCATGCCGTAGCGATTTTGGGCGGCACAATCGTACTCGCCCATATCAGCGTCACCGCCCTCTTTGCGCTTCTGGAAGCTTTGGATCGACAGGGTGCCGTTTGCCAGCACCCGAACCCGCGGGCCGGTGGTTATAGGCACCCCGTTTTTACGCCACGTGATCTGGACGGGCTCCTCGCCCTGCACTGCGCAGTCCAGCATGAGGGGGCGGTCCCTCACGGCAATCACATCTCGGGGCTCCTGCATGAAGGATAGCTCTGAGGCCAAGCAGACACCTGGGAAGGAGAAAGAGGAGAAAGGTCATTAAATCAGAAATTGGCAAATGCCAATCCCGTTTTTTGGGTTTAAAAAATTCTAATAACTGTTATGTCAGGCGATTGTATTTTTACATATTTTTTAATAGAACCAAAAACAACAAGAGGCTTTTGACCTGCTTTTGGTGGCTTAAATAGAGCTACAAACACGTGTTACAACGTGAGAATGTTTTTACTATTTTCAAATACTTTTATTATCAGAAAATGTGCAGAACAAGCAGCATGTGAACAATTTGAGCATAACATAATTTAAAAATATGCAAAAGATCAGCAAAGCTAAAGCTAAAGTGTGATCTTGGAGGCATTGAGGCCCATGGCTGCTTTTTAATTTCAGCAAAAGTGGACAAATCAGCAAAAATTTTACAACAATAATGTCAAAATATTAAGAGAAAAAAAGCTGTAATATAAAATAATAATAATAATAATAAAAAATGAAAGAACATAATTTTAGTAGTATAAAATAGAAACATTAAAGTTGAAATTTTTGAAAAATTAAAAAAGTATCAACAATAAAATGGCAGAAATTAAATAAATGCTGCAATTTCAAAATCTTAAGAAAAAAAAGTCGCATTGCAACAATTATATTATGAGGTTAAAAAATGTCATTTTAGTGGCACAGAGTTCATATCTTCTTTTTTTTAAAAGTCATAATATTATGAAAAACAAAGAAAGTAAAGTTCTCATTTTTCTAAAATAAAGGTTGGGGAAAAAGTTGTTAATATAGTAGTTAATATAGTAGTTATATAGTAGTATATAGACATTATTTAGTAGTTAATATTTTGGGAATAAAGTCCAAATCTTACTGGAATAAAGTCACAATGTGAAAAAATATACAAAAATTATTTCAAAAGAAAGTTTGTCAGAAAAAAACTCCTTAGCGTATCTTCATGTGATGCTTTACAAAAAGGAGCAAAGTTGCATCCTTTCATTTTTCACTATGTGGAAAAAGTTTGGACACCTCAGCTGTATGGCTAAAATGGATTAATCAACCTGTTTTTAAGAAAAAGCACCATATCTTCTCCTTTTTAGGTGAAATTTAAGTCTTTTGGGGGAATACTGATTGTTCTCTAGTGGTGATATTAAACGTGATATGATGATATGATATTGTGATATGATATGCCGACCAAGCAGCCGTAGTGAAAAGTGCCCTATACAGTTTTGGGCTTGACTTGAACCCATTTAGTCCTTATGTGGTTTCTGGAAAGAGCGTGGGTTGGTTGTCATGTGTCATGCATGGCAAATGTGGTCCAAATGTACCCACTTATCCAAAGTGGAACACCATATAGGAATTGTAATGCTCGAAAATGGTCTTCTCCTGCCTTTGTCCTCGTCAACACTCTCACCCTCGGTAAAATCACTAGCATGATGTCAGCTGCTCCTTTTGTGGAGGGGCTGAAATGCAGTGGAAATGTTTTTGTTGGGGATTAAGACAAAGAAGGACTTAATTGGCATTCATTTTATAAAATGTTACAAAAACATATATTTTATATATTTAAACAAATATTTGTTTAAAAACCTTCAACACGGAAAAAGAGTAGCCGGCAACACTAGGACTTGCGGTGCTATTGTAACACGCTTGGGTCGCAATCAACACATCAGCACGCACACAACGCACAAAGTAGCCTACCTGCTGCACCATACGGGCATACAAACAAATATCTGTGCACAATACACATGCCAAAACAAAACACCCATATATTCCCGCCGCAAGGCATGCTGGATAGCTTGAGGGGGCTCTTTGTCCCAACATTACGTCGCATTTTTGCCTGATTGCAAAATACGTTGGGGGGGGGTTTCAGAAAAACAAACAAGGAGGGACATTAACATCCTCCTATGTTTTTTTGTTCATAGTTCATATTGTTGTCGCCGCTGGACTACCCAGCATGCCTTGCGGGCATTTGGAAATAACGGTTTTAAGTTCCGTGTTATGTTTACTGCATATTTGTTGTTTTTCAGCCACGTCGGAGTAGTAGTTGTTTTATGACGCATTAACCTGCCGTGGATGTGTTGTTTCCGTTTTGTTGCACCGTGAGCAAGTATGCTGTTCTGTTTAAGCCCCCGTGGTCCAATTTTTTTTTACCCAATGTGGCCCACGAGTCCAAAAATCTTTGCCCTTTGGAAAAAGATTGATGCTGGGACACAACTTGAAAGTGTTTTACGCTTCAAAAAGCAGTCGGACCTTACTCAGAATGCACCCAAAAACGCTTCCTTTGGACCGATGAGTTTGTTTTGCCACATTTATCACTTTTACGAAGACGAGCCTACAATGGCGGCAGAATGCCAGTGAGCCGTCCATGCGGAGAGGGTAACAACAATACAGAGAGCGAGCAGGAGAACACTAGCTAAGGCTGCTGGGGTCAAGTTTACGAGAGCCTCAATAGAAGTGGGACAATGATGTTGCGACTATGCTTATTTGCACCCAGGCCCCCCCGTCACCTCCGTAAAACTCCGTCAGCCATCAAGCACCCAAGGGCACCATCTGCCCCTTCTTATGCATCCCCTCCACCCCTCCCCTATCCTTTCAGATCCATCCCGGAGGTGACTTTCCCATGCCACCAGATCTCCTCCATCACACCCTGGTCACCTCTCCGCCGCGACCTTGGCGACACCCCCCTAGTCTTCTATACACATCTTTCCGCGGTAATGACCTCATATGCAAAACGCCGCCGTCTCCTTCCCAGCTGCAGGCTGCACTTGAAGCTCAACAATGCCCGATCAATGTCACGTCGGAGCGGCTGTCCTGGCAAAAGCGTCCATTGTCGTCCAGCCATCAGTTCCCACGTCCGAGACAAAGCGGCTCGGAGCTCAACTTGACTCTGGATGTGTTTCGGTCATCTGTTGACGTTGGACTGAGCAGCAAGGAAACACTTTGTAGAGAAATATGCAAAAAAAAACCAACACAACGCTTTGGCTAGAACTCAGACCTAAATGTAACTACCTGGGGCGTGAGCAAGAGATGCTGCCACACGACAGACTTAGAACTACTAATGTAGCTAAATGCAGATGTTCTATGCCGCTAGACTCCCAGGCAGAAAGGCAGAATGCCGCCATTGAAGTCCAATATTCCTTTTAGCACGGGGCGTCCAAACTTTTTCCACTTTGAAAAAGGAAAGGATGCATCTTTGCCACGTATGCCGACAAGTTATATTATTTATATTTGTCATCTAGGTGAAAAAGCCTATGATTACAAACCAATTGGCTCTTTCCTTTCCCATTTTTCTTTTGTTTTTAATTTTTTTTAAACTTTCTTCTTAAATAATATTCATTAATTATTTTTTATAAATTATAACATTTTTCCGTAACTTAAGTTGGCAAAAACTATTACTTTATTTTGTTTAACTTGCTTCTCATAACATTGCAACTTTTAAAACAAATCTTTAATATTTCAACTCTATGCTACTAAAATTATATTATTTTTCCTTAATTCACATTTGACCTTAATTCATATAATATTGTAGCATTTTTTTATCCAATCGCAGGGCACATATAGACAAATTCACATCCATACCTATGGACAATTTAGAATGAATGTGGGCGGAAAGCGGAGTACCCAGAGAAAACCCATATACAATTTAATCTTTAACCTCCATCATCTTTAATGTACATAAAATTCATGACATTTGTCAACCCATTGAAACATCAAAACGGTCATCTTGATTGAGACGTCAAAATTCCCCAATCTTCCTTAGTTCCTCATTTCTCACAACACCATTCCCACTGAAAATTACTGGTTCCTTTTTTTCCACGAGCCAATACAAACCATTCCAACATCAGTCTTTAGCACATTCAATTGACTTTCCAAAAAATAGAATTTATTATGTATAAATGCCCTATTTTTGCAGTTAGACCAAATGAAACCTGTTTACCACCTTCTAAATAAGCTATTTAACATTATTAGAGCCCTCGAGACATGAAATAACAGCCCTATAGTCACCTTTACACTCCTATAACCCAATAAAGGTGGCATAATTAGATAAAATAAGAAATTTAAGACACAGATAAGACCTGTGTTTAGTGTGTTTTTATTTATTTATTTTTTTTTTTTCCTATTTTTTTTTTTCTTTTTTTTTTTCCTTTTATCTTTTTTGTATTTTTTTTTTTTTTTTTATCTTTTTTTATTTTTTTTTTTTATTTTTTTTTTTTTTTTTTTTTTTTTTTTTTTATTTTTGAAAATTAAATATTCGTTTAGACCAGGGGTGTCCAAAATGCAGCCCCGGGAGACATTTTTGGCTCATTGTGTTTCATAGCAATTTTACAAGAATAAAGATGAAATATGACCAAAATATTACCAGAGTATAGTTAATATATTAAGAGAAAAAAATGCACAAAGTTAGAATATTATCGGGAAAAAAGTCATGACACGAGAAACATACAAATTAAAGAATACAGTTGCAATTTTTGGAAAATCAGGTTGGGAAACATTACGATAATAAAGTCAAGATATGAGAGTAAAGTCATAATATTACGAGAGGAAAAAATGTACAAGAAGAAAGCTAAAAAAACAATAAAGAAAAAAATAAAATTAAAAAACAGCCAAAGAGGGTGATGAGAAATAAACGTCATCAATAATGTTTGTTTTTTTAATACAAATAAATTACATCAAAAACAAATTAAAAACATTCAGCCATTCAAGACAAAACTATTTCTTTTCCATACTCCAAAAACTTCAAATCCAGTTTTCCCGGAATTCCACATTTTTTGGCCGAAACATTTCCATTCAAATGAACGTGATTCTTCCTCACTTCCCAATCCATGCAAACCATTCCAGCAGGAAAACATTCAGCCCGACGCATTCTCCTTTTTTCTCAGTTTCCTTCAAGGACTACACGGCCGCCGAGCAGCGCCCCCTTCCGGCGATCTGTGTCATTGCTTACACTGATGTGTCCCGTCACCAAATGAGCATCTGCCCCCCGCTAGTAATGAGAGATGTCCCATCCAGCAGATGCAGCAGGCGGAGGTGATTGGGGGTCTGGCGGTCAGCTGTTTCTGGATGAGCCGATACGGCCCCCTCCGCCCCCATCCGTTGGAGCCCGTAATGAGATTCAGGGCCCCCAAGAGGGTGACATGCGTTGCATTTTGGTGACTCTACTATTATGGAACACATGGTTGCAACCTGGGAGGCTGGAAGGACCAACAACGAGGTCTGCTGCGTGATGCGTGATGTTTTTTTTTAACCACAACAAGGTTACGGAAAAAACGGAATTCCGGGGTGCCATACTCGCACCGGATGCAAAGTGACTTCAGAGCACGTAATTAGAGCTATAGCTAACGATAATCGACAACTATTTTGATATTAATAATAAAATGATGTCATTTCATCTTGTTTTTTCATTCATTTTACTAGTCGCGGAGGTATGCTGGAGCCTATCCCAGCGGACTTTGGGCTTGTAATACAAACAGTAATAATATCACAAGACCGTCATACACTAGTTTAGCTACAGGCGGCCCTCAGAGGGCAACCACAACTGAGAAGTAGACCACCATGAAAACGGGGGCAAATGCCAAAGTGCTAAACATATTATTTCCAGATGCTCGCAAGGCATGCTGGGTAGTCCAGCACCAACAACATTATGAATTATGACTAATATAACACAATAGTATGTTAACTCCGCCTTGTCTAATTCTCTGATGAGCTCCTCAACATATTTTGAAATCACGCAAAAACGTGACCAACACTGCAAACGTATGGAGAAAAAGCACCACAAGCTACCCAGCGACCCGTTCCTTTTTCTTCCGCTTATCCGGGTCCGGGTCCGGGTCCGGGTCCGGGTCGCGGGGTCAGCAGTCTCAGTAGGGAAGTCCAGACTTCGAGGTCTACGACCACCTCTTCCAGCTCCACCGGGAGGACACCAAGGCGTTCCCAGGCCAGCTGTGAGACATAGTCTCTCCAGCGTGTCCTAGGTCTTCCCCTGGGGGGCCTTCTCCCAGCTGGGCATGCCCGAAACACCTCTAGATGCCGAGCCACCTCAACCGGTTCCTCTCGATGTGTAGGAGCAGCGGCTCTACTCCGAGCTCCTCCCGGACGGCCGAGCTCCTCACCCTACCCAGCATGCCTTGCGACAAGAATGTATGGGTGTTTTTTTGGCATGAGTACTGCGTGTAGAGTTTGTTTGTATGCCCACATGGCGCGGTAGGCTGTTTGTGTTGTTTGGATGGCTTTTTTATACAAGCCACAGATTGTGTCGGACTATTTTGGCGAATCAAGCGCGCCACAACGGCACGGCAAATCAGGTCGCCGGCTACAGTTTTAATGTTTGAGGTTTAAGAGAAGGTATTTGGCCCAGTGAGCCGGATGAATAAGCTTGGCGGGCCCAGTGGGGCCCTCGGGCCACAGTTTGCCCACCCCTGCTCTAGGACTTAATCGACTACGCAACAAGCCTCGGACTAAAAAAAAGAATCGTTAGTTGCACCCCTACACAAAATCAATGCTGAGGAAATTACTATTAAAAAGTAAGTCCGTCATTACTTACCAAAAAGTAATTGAATTACTCCTTCATAATTTTTACAGTATTATGATGTCATGTGCACATTTTCATAAACACGCTATCTTAATTCCTAATAGTTACCTGTTATTATTTTAAAAATATGCATATTTAAGCACAGTCGCTGTATTTCTTGGCTAAATTGAGCATTTTCAAGCGTTCCAAAAATGCCATTCAGAAGACGCATTCAAGGACGTTGGGATGATTTGCAGTATTTGAGACTGGTCACCGTGCTCCCCGTTGTACCATCATCAGATGTTCAGTCCAAGACGTGAGCCTTTGCAATATCGGGGAAGGACTAATAATGAGATTTTTTTTAAGGGAGGGGGTTGTTCAGCAACCCAGTGATGCCTTCAGGGGTCATGAGAGAGTCAGGAGCAGGGAGGATGGGTGTGCACAACGGCGGAGGGAGAATGTGCCCAGTCACAAGTACCCCCCTCCCACCCCACTCTTTTGTCATGCCCCTGAACTTCACTTCACAACATTTTATTTGTACCGTGTGCTTATTTAAAAAGTACTTATTTAGTTTTCTTTTTTACTAACGCTAAATTACACGCACTAAACTTATAGCTGCCGGTGTGCAGTAATTACTTGGCGCTTTGTACTCCTCAACTTCCCTCTATCGTGGTTTTTCAAAAGTAGATTAATACATCGTTGCTGTTTTGTGGTTGAATACGGCCAATTATTGGTCCAAAAATAAGTTCAAATACTTAAGCAAATCGGACATCATTTTTGCCTGAATAAAGCATTTTCAATAGTAAAAAACCCAAATTCAAAAGACGCATTCGTGGTCTACTACTACTACTACTGTACTTTTGGGTGAGACACACAAGCACCAGACTTGATCGCCAAAAGAACAGGCTTTTTTGCAGGTTTGAACGGTCGCACAACAGGCACAATAATCCCCAACAACGAGACGTTGCTGCTGCCGGAACCCACGCCAAGCTGAAACTCAACTGGGAACCCCTGATGTCACTTCCTGTCTGCCCCCCCCCAACTTCCGTAGCACCGGAAAACACGGTTACAGCCACACGCACACACGAGAAAGAGTCTTTTTTATGTCTTAATGTCTCCTATTATGCCAACTATATTGGGTAATAGGAGAGTAAAGGTCACTATAGAGATGTTATTTATTGCTGACAGGGCTCTAAAAATGCCAGAATATTCCATTTATAGATAAGCAATCCCGGAAACTCACTTTTTAGTCCGGAGCGGAACCGATTAAACATGATAAAGGCGCGATTACGGTGCACATTACATGTCCAAACTGCACTGGGATTCTGAGGCCTGGACCGGAATACCGGAATGCACAAACAGACATGGAACCTCAGGGTTTCCTTTATAGTCCACCACACCACAACCACTCTTGCTGCCGCAGGAGGCACTAAACTCTCGAGACCATGTCATGCAAACACGGGTAATGCTTGTATCGCCGCCGTGTCGCATCTGCCACGCCTCTTTTCTAACCACTGGAGGTGGAGGCCAAGATCATTGTCTGGAACGGCGGGGCTTGAGAGGTGTGCTGGAAAAAGACGTTCTCTACCACAACCAAGCGGGGGGCAACCCCAACTCTCATTGACTCGATATTTATTCCCAACACTGCTAATAAGAAAAAATCATTATAATAACAGGAAACTGGTTTGCACCTCAAAACGACTGGTTCAACCCAAAATGGTCCACTCACTGTGTGTTAGCGAGCACGGTCTCGATTGACGTTTTCGTTTGTCCAAAGTTCACGGCGATCTGTGAACGCTAAAGTGAAATTGGGCTGGTTCCGAGTGAGCTTTGAGGGTTGGGGACCACCAAAATATGCTTTCTTTCCCTCAGGCCTGACACGCTTTCAAGCACATAAGACATAAGACAAATAATAATAATGGGCCTACAAAAAAATATATATTGGAAAAGGTTTGGGCACCCCTAGTTTGGTTCAAATCCTGGGTCTTTGCAGATACAGATGTCAGGATTTAGGGTGACCGTGACACTGGCCACCCCTGCTGTGGATTAAACCAAAGGGGTGTTTCTGGGGGCCGAGTCCACCGTGGTCGCTGATAGATGACCGTGGGGGGGGGGGTTGCATATTACCCCGGACTCTCCTTAATAAAGTCTCAATCTGAGCACAGGCTGGAGGTAGTCTTATGGAAATGAGGGTGTGAAGGTCATGTCACCAAACACTGAGGAAAAGGGGCAGCCTATTGTGTCCAGGGTGACCCCCCGCCCCCACCCACACCTCCTCACAGGCTGCACCGCCAGTCAGGACAACCCACAACCCTACCCCCTTTTGCACAGGTCACAGGTCATTGACGTGAACCCCTCACCGTCTGCACAAGTCCCCGCCTCCCCGTCTTTACATTTTGATGATATATATGACAAATATATATTTCAATAAATGTATCATATACTGTATATACGTATGTAGTGGTGAGTTGGTTGAATTATACCATAATATATTTAATGTATGAATTATACAAAATACATGACATTAACATACTCCCTTGAATCAATAAAATAATCATAATAATTTAATGTACTACATGTTCTAATTATGCTGATTATATTATATTATCTACTATTTAACAAGCTTTCTACAAGCTCATATAACTTCAATTTTACTTAATTAATATTATATCATGAATATAATTAATTTCATAAAATATAATATTTCAATGTCAAACACATTTTATTTATTTTTATAATATATGATCTACTATTTAACAAGGTCAAACAACTTATTCACTACAGAATTTCTTCTTATCTATTATAATTGTATATAATATATATAAAATCATATTAGTATGGAATTTAACGTATCTTAATTATGAATAATAATTGAATTATAATTATATGATCTGTAATCAAGCTATCAAACCATTTATTAGCTAATTACTTGTCATGTATCTATTTTTATTGTATTATATGATATCATATCATATCAAATTCTATTATATCACATCAAACACAGGAAGTAAACAAATTTTTGTTGGGCAAGTTCCAAGTAAATGTATTGGAATACATGAATACATGTAAATTATGTATTCATAAGCTTCAAAGTGTAATACTGCTCATGCAGAAACATGCATTTCCAGCCAGGAGCAATAATAATTGAATATTTGAGTGAAGGTGAAATCAGCAGCACATGTCCCATCCAAAGCTGTGACATGAAAAAGTTGAAGAAAGTGGACTTACTCAAACAGAACAACGCTGGAAAGCTGCCGAGCAACATTCTTGTTTTCATTTTGGTTCTCATCAAAGCTTCGAAAAATGGAAGTAGGAAAAAAAGTCATCCAAATGAAAACGTGGCGTCCAGGCTATGTCTTCTTTGGTTGTTTAGCTAAAGGGTTTCTGTTATTACAGCATTTCTACGCTTTTGGATTCCTGCTCCTGGGACAGGCCCGCCGAAGGCTGCTGGTCATGTCCAAAGCCGCGCTGAGACTGGCGAGAGGACGACACCTCAGCCTGAACGGAGCCTCATTAGTCATTCAGCAGCAACAATGAGTGTTGCCGGCAGGGAAGGGACAATGATGCGGCGGCTTTCACCGGCCGATGGCAGGTCGCTCTCTTCTGGACCAATGGCGGCACGAGAGGGGCGGCGGCTCACTCAGCCTGGGAGACATGATTCATGTTCATTTAAAAGCCGCCGGCCACTCGCTCTGCCTCGGACCGGCTGTGACCCGCGCTGGACACGCTGATCCCCAGTCAGCTGTCAGAAAGCTCTTTGACCCCAACGGCTTTTATTAAAACCACAACTAGTCGTTACTGCAGCTTCAAACTCAGCACTGACCTATGATAACGACGAGTGGGTCCCCCTAAGGAAGATTTCAAAACACTAGGACAGGGTCCGAGCGGGCGCATTTGTGTACATCCCGGAAAAACATCAGCTACAACCGATTTTACAGAAACTCAAGACAAATCAAAGCGCCATTTGCAGCCCGTGGCTGTTTTTTACATTTAACAAGAAAACAAAAACACACCATTCAGGTCCAATTGTGAAAATTATTTCACTTACTTACTGTGGTCGGGCCGTCCGCAAACCTCAGGAGTTTCACAGAAGGGTCCCCTGAAGTGCAGTCATTAGTGTAGCGAGAGAAGAGCAGTGGAAAGAAAACACACCCTTGGGGGACGCCGGTGCTGGCGCTGGATGCGATGCCCCCCCCCAACCTCACCTGCTGGCTCCCGTCGTTCAAAAAGCCGGTGATCCACTGACAGGTAGAGGCTGGCACAGTGAGCTGGGAGAGCTTCTGGTGGAGGATCTCAGGGATGATGGTGTTGAACGCTGAGCTGAAGTTGCATAGGCTGCAGTCCCATGTTGACGCCATCTTCCACCAACCTGTTGGCCCTGTAGGCAAACAGCAGGGGTTCCAGCATGGTGCCCGTGATGCCCTTCAGGTGGCTCAACACCAGTCGTTCGAAGGACTTTGTGACCACAGATGTCAGGTAGTCATTTACTCCGGAGATGGAGGCTTTCTTGGGGACTGGGATGATGGCGGGGCGGTCATACAGCTCCAGTGATCGATAGAAGATGCGAGTGAAGATGGAGGTCAGCTGGTCAGCGCAGGCTCTCCGGCAGGAGGAAGAGGATGATGGTAGATAACCAATAGGAGGGCAGCTTCTTCTTCTTCTTGGGTTTTACGGCAGTTAGCATCCATTACTTTGGTCCATTACCGCCCCAGGGGAGGGCAGCCTGTAAGGCCGTGCAGTACTTTCAAAATTAATGGGGTTTTTTTGTTAAATGAGACGGAAATATCTTCAAATTCGTATTATGAATATTTTGTATAATAAGCTTTTGGTAAGATGAGGTTCCACTGTACAGTATATGTGGCTATATATATATATATATATATATATATATATTAATATGCTGTTTGTCTTGGTGTATATATATACACATACACATAGAGGCTATATATGAATAATATAATGTATTACACTCCGTGGCAATCACCTGTTAACGGTAAACCGATGATCTGGTTTGGACTGTACAACACACTTGCTCTTGCCACATTCAATATGGCAGCGACGTCGGCGTATGATTCAGCTCTCAGTGCGGCCTGAAACGCACATGAAGAGAGTTTGTCTCCCTCTGGTGGATCTGAGAAAACGACGCACGGTGACGCATTGACGCGTCATGCTCATGTAATGAAAACGCGCCATCCAGTGGCGACAGGGGGTACTTTTTTTAGGGATAAAAATAGTCACTCTTGTGGGCCTTTCTGCCTTGGCACTTTGGGTTGTTCTTGCCATCTTGCTAGGTGTTAGCAGGCGTACTGTTAGCATGTTTACACTTTAGCGATTTTACCTATGTCAAATTAACTGGCTTAACTTAGTGTCTTCTTGCTGGGTGCCGGCATGCTAACTGTTAGCATGTTAGCCTTTCTTTTCACTTCTTTCTTTTCACTTCTTTCCCTAGCGTGCTAATTGTTAGCATGTTAGCCTTTCTTTTCACTTCTTTCTTTTCACTTCTTTCCCTAGCGTGCTAACTGTTAGCATGTTAGCCTTTCTTTTCACTTCTTTCTTTTCACTTCTTTCCCTAGCGTGCTAACTGTTAGCATGTTAGCCTTTCTTTTCACTTCTTTCTTTTCACTTCTTTCCCTAGCGTGCTAATTGTTAGCATGTTAGCCTTTCTTTTCACTTCTTTCTTTTCACTTCTTTCCCTAGCGTGCTAATTGTTAGCATGTTAGCCTTTCTTTTCACTTCTTTCCCTAGCGTGCTAATTGTTAGCATGTTAGCCTTTCTTTTCACTTCTTTCCCTAGCGTGCTAACTGTTAGCATGTTAGCCTTTCTTTTCACTTCTTTCTTTTCACTTCTTTCCCTAGCGTGCTAACTGTTAGCATGTTAGCCTTTCTTTTCACTTCTTTCCCTAGCGTGCTAACTGTTAGCATGTTAGCCTTCCTTTTCATTTCTTTCTTTTCACTTCTTTCCCTAGCGTGATAATTGTTAGCATGTTAGCCTTTCTTTTTGCTTCTTTCCCTAGCGTGCTAATTTGGTAGCATGTTAGCCTTTCTTTTTGCTTCTTTCTTTTCACTTCTTTCCCTAGCGTGCTAATTGTTAGCATGTTAGCCTTTCTTTTCACTTCTTTCTTTTCACTTCTTTCCCTAGCGTGCTAATTGTTAGCATGTTAGCCTTTCTTTTCACTTCTTTCCCTAGCATGCTAACTGTTAGCATGTTAGCCTTTCTTTTCACTTCTTTCCCTAGCGTGCTAATTTGGTAGCATGTTAGCCTTTCTTTTCGCTTCTTTCCCTATCGTGCTAACTGTTAGCATGTTAGCCTTTCTTTTCACTTCTTTCGCTAGCGTGCTAATTGTTAGCATGTTAGCCTTTCTTTTCACTTCATTCCCTAGCATGCTAATTGTTAGCAACAGAAGGCGAAGCCATTTGAAAGAAACCACGGAAGGGCAAATAAGTGCAAATAGTTTATTTCAAACGTTGAAACTGTGCTGTTAACAGAGAGAGATTACATACGTCAGGTTAACATCGACTTATAAACACTCGGTCTGATCAAAGGTACAAGGAAAACGTCGTTTGAGTACAACTATTGACCTGATGTCGGGGTGTATTGCTCTCGATGAATTTTTTCACAAGTCAGTCGTGTAACAAGGCCATACATTTACATGCTCCACATGTAAACGAGGTTTTTATCGGCAGAATCGGGACTCAAGACACTTTTCAAAACTACCGGGAATAATCAGGTGGAACCCATACAAGTCAGGACCCGTTTGTGCTTGAAGGAAAAGGATGGGACTATCTACGGTGTTCCAAACACGCGGAAACGTTCCGACAAAGCGGTTACAAAAGGGGGTCCGGAGGGTGGTTTGCCACATGGAATCAGCACATCAAGCTTAAGAATACAAAAAAATCAATCACAAAAAGGACGTTTTCCTACTTCAGGTGAGGAGTGCACACATATATACCGGATTACCAAAACAAATCTAAATAACAAAGGTTCCTGTTTGCAATTCAGTCCTCTGAAGCACCTTCTTCCATGTTGGTGGGACTGCTTTCCTTGTTTTTTCGCACCTCTTCCAATTTTTTGTCCTGGCAAGAAAACAGGCAATTGTAAAATACTCATGTTTGAAAGATATCAGTGGAACAAAGAAGGAAAATTACTTTCTCCTTGAATTTTTCATTCATTGCCGCCATGATGGCCGTGCGGTTGCCTTTGTTGGCCTCCATCTTTTGTTGGAGTTTCTCCTCGGCCATCTTGCTGAAGTTGTTGTTCTCTTCCATCGCCTTCTGGAGAACTTCCTTTTCATGCTCGCGTTTCTCAGCCAGATGCTTCAGAACCTCTGCTTCATGGTTCTGCAAGAAAGCGACGGAGGGTTTTCGTCATTTTGTCCGTGTACCTTGCATACCTTTTTATAAGCGGACTCGCCTACAGCCACAGTTTACCGAATGAAAGTCATGAGCTAACCATCAAGCTGTCAACTCGATGTCCGGCGCGACTCTTAAAGTGGCAGGGAGTGACGTTTACCATCATAGCTTTGCCCAAAATGGATAATGATGCATGTATCCATCCCTTTTCTATGCCGATTTTCCCTTTAGGGTCGCGGGGGTATGCTGGAGCCTACACCAGCTGACTTCGGGTGAAAGGCAGGGTACACCCTGGACTGGTCGCCAGTCAAACGCTGAGTTGCAGAGAAATTTTAGGGTTGTGGAAAATTGTATGTCTGAATGTTAGGAATTCTTAAAATCAGAGGGAATTTGTATTACGGAGTGCGTGGAATTTCATGACAGGTGGGGAATGTGGAGAGTTGGATGAGTTAGTCCAAAGGGGAATAGGATTTTTTGGGCCGGAAAATGTGAAATTTAAGGGCAAATGTGAAGTTATGAAATTGGAATGGTGTGAATCTGTTGAGAAATGTGAAACTTAAAAATTGTCCATTCGTTTCAGTGGCAATTTATGGGCCAGAAAATGTGAAATCCCAGTAAACAACTTGAAGTTTTGTAATTTGGAAAACGTATTGCCTCAATGAGTTAAAGGTTTTGACACTGGAATGGTCAGAATTACCTTAAAAATTGACCATTTCTGTCAGTGGGAATTTATGGGCCAGAAAATGTGAAATTCTGGAAAACTAATTTGTGTAATGTAGAATATACAGTTGATGGCCTGAATGAGCTAAACTTTAAGCTTTGATGATAGAATGGTTTGACTTGGTTGAGAAGTGCGGAACTTAAAAATTGTCCACTCCTCACAGTGGGAATTTATGGGCCAGAAAATGTGAAATCCCAGTAAAAGATGGGAAGTTGTGTAATGCGGAAAACACATTGCCTGAATGAGCCAAAGGTTTCGACACTGGAATGGCCTGAATCAGTTGAGAAATGTCAAACCTTAATTGACCATTTATGTCAGTGGGAATTAATGGGCCAGGAAATGTGAACTCCTGGAAAACGACTGGAATTATGTAATGTAGAATATACTGTAGGTGGCCTGAATGAGACTGGAATTTTTGTAAGGTGGACAACAGATTGCCTGAATGAGCTAAAGGTTTTGGCATGCGAATGGTTTCAATGGTCGGTTGAGAAACGTGGAAGCCATAAGACTTGAATTTGTGCTTAGAAAATTTGGAATTTTGGGAAAAGTGGGAATTTTGGTGATGCTTGTTAGTCTGATGACCCGCATGAGCAGAATATTTTGTAATAGTTGACGCTAATAATAATACCCATAATGTTTTTGGGTTGCTTTTAGCGTCCTTGCAAAATGAAAAATATAAAAATAGTCTTTTGAGTTGATGATTTTTCTGCAGGCTGACCTTTCATGTTCATGACATCTGTCTTGTACGGAGGATTTTTTCTGCAGATACCTTGCGTCTCTCCTCTGCAGCGTCCAGCTTCCTCTGAATTTCCTCCAGGGAGACGTCCTTTTTCTTCGGAGGGGCCAAGGGGAAGTCTCCCTTGGCGTCCGGGGCTGGAGCACCGAGGAGAACCTCGAAGGCTTGACCGGAAGCTCGCTTGTCCAGCTCTTTGACCTGAATGTCTGCCAAAGATAAGTATCACGCATGAGCAAGTAGTCCTTACTCTGTAAAATGTGAAAAGTCTGATATAGTCACCTTCAGGGGCTGCCATCTTGAAACAGTGCTGGCGGGTTTGCCTTCAAATGCACAAACATGTTTGGGTTTATTCTTTCATACATTTTGACTGGGGGGGGAAAAACGCTCAGTGGCGACACCCCATGGCCTTCTGGAAAACTACAACCGACCACGCCCATCAATCCATGACAACTCTGATCATTAGGGCTGGGCGATACTGCACATTTTGGTACCGATTCGATACCAAACACAATGTGCCATTGCAATGTGTCGATCGGGATGATCATCAGAATGGGCCAAACCAAAAATAGTATTTCTCTGTAGATCAACAAACCTATTTGTGAACAACACAACAATGTCACAGTATCAACAAAAAGACCTTATCTCACGAGCCACCAATAAAAACGAGTGTTGACGCTCATTCTTGGGAGTTCGTACGTTTGATCCAAATCTCAACAACAAAACACTCGTACGTGTACAAATAACCATAGAAACTCTCCTCGCGCTATAATCGACCCGATACGGGTGGCGTACATACAGTATATGGATCGATCCGGCCCAGCACTACTTTGTCATCAACATCCACACCGGGGGTGACGGGATTTGCGTAAATATGCCAATATCGGCAAGGCATTGACGCAAAGCGGTTGACGCCCGCTGTTGTCGTGCTGGCCCGGGGATTCAAACCAGCGTCAACGCGAATGTGTGGCATTTGACAAGCATTCCGTTCATTTTTGACAGAAACAAAAAAGCCCCCCATCTTGACTCTTTTGTCGCTCCGCCTGTCAAGTAAGACAATCAGCCGGCAGACAAAAGACGCCTTTGACGGCGATGTGGAAAACAAAGACGCGCGCCGACATCCCCTGCGCACAACAACAACACCCCCGCGCGAACGTGGGATGAAAACGTGAAAACGCCAAATAAGACACGTCGGTTTCAGCCGGACCGGACCGTCTCCGCCTAAACCGCACAGCAACGGTGATCTCTGTAAAGTGCTTGTCGTTTCCCAGTGCCGCTGAACGCATCTTTTTTTACGGCCCCGTTCCGCAATAAAGCGTCATTTTAGCATCAACAAGGGAGGCGAGCGAGGGAATAACATACTTACAAATGGCAAATACGTCCGACACGCCGGCGAATACGCTTTCTATCACACCCACCTGCGCCAGACGGGACCTTTTTTCGCACAAATTGCGCCAGTCTGGCAGCGCACACTTAAATATGTCACGGGGAGTGCCGTCATAGCTCTTGGAGCCACCGCCATTGGTTGCTCGCATCCATTGTGTGTGGATGGATGACAATCCCATGTATTATTTATGGCTGTGTGCGCGGAGATGTCGGTTTTAAAAATGACAAACACACATTTTTGTATATGAAACAATTTTTTAAAAGAAATATGTCAGTCATTAATTTTCTATGCCGCTTATCCTCATTAGGGTGGCGGGGATGCTGGAGCCTATCCCAGCAGACTTTGGGCGGGAGGCGGGGTACACCCTGGACTGGTCGCCAGTCAATCGCAGGGCACATATAGACAAACAAACATTCACGCTCACATTCATACCGATGGACAATTTAGAGTTGCCAATTAACCTAACATGCAGGTTTATATGCAAACTCCACACAGAGAAGCCCAACGGAGATTGAAACCCTGAACCTCCTGACCGTGAGGCCAATGTGTTACCCACTCGACCACCGTGCGGCCCAATATAACGTAATATTTACGATAAAAAATACATGAACAATTAACACATTCGTCCAATGTCAATATGTATCCCAATATCTATTTACAAATAATCAACTATTTTTTTAATTAAAAAAAGAAATGAAAAAACACATTTAAAAAAAATTTAAAAACAATTTCAGTTTGGATAGTTTTTATTTGCAAGACAGTAAAAAAAAACAATGTATCCATATTAAACATAACATTAATTACTCATTTAATGCAACTTTTTAAAAATAATGTATAAAATATTTTGTCCTTAAAATCAGGACGTGTGACGGGCAGTCAGGCGGAGATCCCAAAAGCAGAGCCAGACAAAAATTCAGTAAAAAAAAAAAAATGCAGTCTTTAATAAATGTTCCCCAGGAAACAATTTTCAGCTGGGAAAAAAAAACCGGACCACTTAGGCCTCCTTGAGACAAAACACAGAAATGTTATGCAAGTCAACAAAGCTAGAGTCCAAGAAGCAGTATATCCCAGAGCCAACAAGAGCACTAATGTCTAAGCAGTTCCCCTTCCAGGGTAGTGTACCTTGTATTTGAAGGCGACTTGATTCCTCGGTGGTAGACTGGCCCATGATAAGGCTTCCTCCGGTGGTGGTTTGCCTGGTGCCTTCTCAATACCTTACGAAACTCTGCTATGAACCCAGATGAAGTGTCCCGCGACTCAGGACGGCTCTCTAATATTGCTTGTGCCCACTCAGCTGTTCTGTCAGACAGCAGACTGACCATGAAAGCCACTCTTGCCCGGCAGTTTGTGTAGGTCAGTGGTTGCTGGTCAAACACCAGTTGACATTGGTGGATAAATTGCTTGCACCTCCCAGGGTCACCAACATACCTTGAAGGGTGAGGAGGAGTGGAGCAGAACAAACAGATCCTAACACAAAGAAAACTTATGGATAATAAACTTAAAACTATTATATGAATTAGTATATTATTAAATAAAATATAAACTATACTTATATATACATATACATACATATACATATACATATACATACACACACATATACACTCCCGATCATAATCTTAAAACCAGTTGAAAAAATTGGTAGAATTGACCTTTAGCAAATTTTGATCTTAATGAGGTTTTAAGTAGAGCTACAAAATCAAAAAGGGGGAGTGTGACAAAAAGTAATTTATTGAAAACATTGAAAACAACAATTCAACTGAAATAGGCTGTTTATCAGCTAATCAAAGGTTTAAGACCATCACCCCAAAAATGACAAAAAAACCTCTCTAAACCACAACAAAACATTTTCTTAGTAGGACTCAGTAATGAGTAGCTCCGCCGTTCTTGTCAATCACTTCAAAAATTGGGCGAATGTTTCCAGAAAGGAAGCAGAAACATTGCTCCAAGTGACAAAGATGACTTCACGAAGGGCATCAACTGACTGGAACTGATGGCCATATTATAAACTTCCCTTGCCATCCATTCCCAAATGTTCTCTATGGGATTTAAATCGGGGGAACACGCAGGATGGCCCAAAAGAGTGATGTTCTTCTCCCTGAAAAAGTCCTTTGTCGGGTGGCTGGACTCACCTTAAGAGATAGGGTGAGGAACTTTAGTCATCTGGGAGGAGCTCAGAGTAGAGCCGCTACTCCTTCACATCGAGAGAAGCTCGACCGGACGCCTCCCCGTGAGGTGTTCCGGACATGCCCAGCTGGGAGAAGACCTCTGGGAAGACCTAGGACATGCTGGAGAGATTATATCTCACAGCTGGCCTGGGAACGTCTTGGGGTCCTCCTGGTAGAGCTGGCTGGAGACGGGGAAAGTCTGGAATTCCCTACTGAGAGTGTTGCCCCCGCAATTCCGACCAGCGGAGGATAAGCGGAGGAGAATGGAATGGAAGGGGTGTGTTAAAAAATAACAGTGTCTGCCGTTGACTTTATAAACCCAAAACTGTTTTGTACAAACCTTTTTGTTTCTAGGATTTGGCAATCCTGTGACTCACTAAACTAATATTTAGTTGAATGAGCACAGTTTTTAATAGCTTCACATCTGTGTGGTAAGGAGTCAACCAACTTGTGGCACCTTTAAACTTTTATTCCATTCCAAGATTCTTGAACAACATTCCACAACTCAATAACATTTCTTGGTTTTGCTTCAAAAACAGCATTTTTGAGATCACCCCACAAGTTCTCCATTGGATTAAGGTCCAGGGATTTGGCTAACATTAATAATACAGCCATTTCAAGGGCATGTCCTCTTCAGCATAAGGCAACATGACCTCTTCAAGTATTTTGACATATGCAAACTGATCCATGATCCCTGCTATGGGATAAATAGGCCCAACACCATAATAGGAGAAACATGCCCATCTCATGGTGCTTCACTGTCTTCAGTGTACTGTGGCTTGAATTCAGAGTTTGGGGGTCGTCTAACAAACTGTCTTTGGCCCTTGGACCCAAAAATTACAATTTTTCTCTCACCAGTCCACAAAATGTTCCTCTTTTTCTCTTTAGGCCAGTTGATGTGTTCTCTTCTCCACAGGCCTTTTTTTAAACAAAGGGGATTCTTATAAATAGATTAGTTTCACACAGACGCCTTCTAACTGTCACAGTACTTGCAGATACCTTCTTTGATCATCTTGGAGCTGATCGTTGGCTGAGCCTTTTCCATTCTGGTTATTCTTCCGTCCATTTTGATAGTTGTCTTGTATTTTCTGCACACGTCTCTGGTTTTGCTCTCCATTTTAAGGCATTGGAGATCATTTTAGCTGAACAGGCAACCTTTTTTGCACCTCCTCATAGATTTTCCCTTCTCCAATCAACATTTTAATCAAAGTACGCTGTTCTTCTGAACAATGTCTTGAATGACCCATTTTCCTCAGGCTTTCAAATAGAAAAACATGTCCAACTAGTGCTTGTTTCATCCTAAAATAGTAATCACCGGTTTTCTCACAAAATTGATCACTGATCACTGATTGAATGCCACACTGCTATCACTGACCTCTGTAATACAGATGTATTGTACAGAAGCCTTGAAATAGACAAAACACTTCAGTTTCTCTTCTTGAGTTTGACTGCAGTCTTGTTTCCGGACTTGGCTTTGGGGTTGTACGCGGATGACAGCAGCATGGTGCAGAGCAGCAGGACAGGGATAAACAAGTATGGCGCGTATATGGAGGCCAGCATCCATCGCTCACGCGGCGTCTGTGGGCCCCGGGGGCTGTCGACGGGGAACTGATGAAATAAGATGTGAGACAGAATTGGGATCAACGTAGTGGCGACATGCGTGGAATAAACGATGGCCGGAGTCCTGATCCACTGGCAGCCGCCTGGAAGACAGGAAACATGTGATCACGTTTACACCAAATTCGGTTTGTAGGAGTGTCCAAACATTTTTCCAGCGTGGGCCACATGGTGAAAAATGAAAAGATGCAACTTTGACATTTTGTAAAGCGGGTGCTGAGAAGTTACACAAGAAAAAACTCAGCTTTGTCATGTAGGTGAAAAAGCCCACTATTAGTATCAACTCTGCACGTTTTCCCCATTTTTGTTGTTCTTTTTGGCCAAAAAAATGATATGTATTGAGCTTTTGAGCTTAATGCCACCTGGACATGTCTGGACCATCTCAGTCTGACTTCATCTCCAAAACCTCTGACATGTGTTAGTGTCCCTCTGATGTGCTCATTCCTGATCCTGTCCATCCTGGTCACACCCAAAGTAAACTTCAGCATCTTCATCTCTGCTACCTCCAGCTCTGCCTCCTGTCTTTTCCACAACGGCACTTTCTTTAGACCACTCGGAACTCCTTTCTCTCACCTGCAGCACACCTCACTACTGTCTTACAGTCCTTGTACATGTCCTGCAACGCTCTAACATACTTCTCTGCCACTCCAGATTTCCAGACTTAAAACCGTACTGCTGCTCACAAATGCTCACGTTTGCCCTTAGTCTAGCTTCAACTACTCCTTCTCATAACTTCATTGTATGGCTCATCTGCTTTATTCCTCTGTAGTTGCCACAACTCTGCACCTATATAATGAGAAACGATCACAAAATAGAATAAAGACAATGTTGGAGTAAGCTTGGTAAGTAAAGTAGTGTACACTTTAAATGTTGACAGTCACAAATAAATAGTTTTGACTTAAATAGTTGACAGCTCTAATAGTGACCCATGCAACATGGACACTCTATTCATTATATTTTAATTTTAGCAGGACAGATTTCTGTTTCACTGCTTTGTATTATTTTATTCTGTTATTTTGTTATCCTGAGCTAAAAAATAATTATTGAACAAAGTATTTCCCACGCACGAATAGAATTATTAACTGTCAAATAGTACAAAAATTGTTTCACACAAGCAAAGGCACCCCCAACGCCCGCCCCCAAAAAACTGAATGTTATAATATTTTTGAATAGTTACCTAGTGTCCAGCAGCCCTTGGAATTGTCTAACGGCGCCCCAACCAATACCACTCATCCTAAGTACAGTGAAAAATGTGCAGGTAACCCATGTGATCAATATCGGTCGATCTAACTTGTACATCGGTGAACATAAAACATTCTATCCTTTTCTCCTTTTCTTCATTTTTTAAGCCATAAAAAAATGTTCCATCTAAAGTCACACACATTAAATCTAAGTCACACACATTAAATAGTTTAACTTTGTAGTGAATTTGCGGCCCGCAGCTGTTATTCATTCATTTTCTATACCACTTATCCTCATTAGGGTCACGGGGATGCTGGAGCCTATCCCAGCAGACTTTGGGCGAGAGGCGGGGTACACCCTGGACTGGTCGCCAGTCAATCGCAGGGCACATATAAACAAACAAACATTCACACTCACATTCATACCGATGGACAATTTAGGGTCGCCAATTAACCTAACATGCATGTTTTTGGAATGTGGGAGGAAACCGGAGTACCCGGAGAAAACCCACACACGCACGGGGAGAACATGCAAACTCCACACAGAGATGCCCAACGGAGATTCGAACCCCCTGACTGTGAGGCCAACGTGCTACCCAGTCATCCACCGTGCGGCCCACCAAAGAAAATTTTTTGGGGAAAAAAAAAACATTTTTTTCTAGAAATATTCCTACATTCATTTCTTAGCATAACCTTACATTTTGAGTATGTGGTCCTCAGTGGAAAAAGTTTGGACCCTCCGCTATAGTAGGCTCAAGCCATCTGAACCTCCATAGCAGGTGGCTATGCACCTTCAAAGTCATTGATTCACCAGGTGGGGGCGCTGTTCTTTTTTCCAACAGTGACTTTTAGTTTATTTTTAAGGTACTACGGTACAAGTTGAACTTTTGGGGATATTTCACTAAAGCAAATGGCCCCAAGCAACGTCGACTGCCTTATGTGAGCAAATCCTCCTCGAGAGAGGAGAATTTGAAGCTTTTCTTGCCCGGGCTGCCCTTTGGACTGTCCTACTCTTACGTCAAGGCTCAAGAGTTGCTTCGGCAACGTGACACTTTTGTGTGATGATTTTTTAGAGATTGTTTCGTTTACGTGCCCTTGAGGAAAGCGTAGGCTGCAATGGGGAAGAAAGGAGTTTGGAGCAGAGCCTCGCAGACGACGAAAGACTTGAACCACTCCGGAGGATCCAACAGCATCGGATCGTTAAACTTCTCTGCGTAGACCACGAGGACGTCCTTCAGCTACGAGGCATAATAAACACAGACGTAACTTCACCTTTCCAAACAACAACAACCAAACATGAACTATCTTACTTACGGTTTGGGGATACAGGTATCCTGGTAGAACGGCTTGCAAGTCAATAAGCAACGTGATAGGAATGTGAGATACAAAATACAAGACAAATAGTATCTCTAATAAACGAATAGCTGCCATCTTGTATGTCTGTATGTATTTTACAGCAAACCGTCAGTACCCAAAAGTGGCTCCGGAACCACTATCACGAGCACCGTCCCTCTTCGTTCTTTGTCGTGTCTTTCCGGCAGCCAATCATTGCAGGACGTACTGTGATGTCGCGCGCCAATCACTCAAAAGAAAAAAAAAAGGCGTATGATTGGTTGTTTGTGTGAGGCGCCAATATAAACAGGAAGTCAATATTGCCTGCTCTCGCAATTATTGTACACTTCGTTTTTCAAGCCGCCGCACATAAACAAAGACAGGTATGTGTTATAAAAACGTTGTAGATTTATAACACTGATGGAGAATATGAATAAACGGGACAGGGGCGGAGATGGCAAAAAACCCTCGTAATATTACTATGACCTAAAATAACTTTGTTCATTTTATTTGTATCTCTTAACATTATGACTTGGAAAATAGGTCTTTTTAAATTTAGTGCTTCAACTTAATGCCACTAAAATGAAGTTATTCAGAGTATTAGGGCCACACTGAAAAATAATCTGAGATTTTGAGAATAAAGTCCTAAAATTACAAGAAAAAAGTGGGGGAAAAGAGGGAAAATAGAGCATCGCTTTTCAGGAAGGAAGGAAACTTTCCTCTTTTTATCTCATAATAATGGGATCCATTGGGATCTTTTTTTCTTTCAGGGGCAGAAACAGGCATCCATCCAAGTCAAACAAAAATCAAACATATAAAAATGAACACAGTTTTTCACACAGGGAAGAACTTATTTCCAGACACCCCCAAAAATGAAGAAAAATGCATATTATGGAGAATAGTGAAAAAAAACAATGTGAAAAAGAGGAACTTTTTGTTGAGGCACACTTGCTGTACATACTGGCGAAATGGAATTCAATGTTTCTCACCCTTCTTTGTCAAATTGTTGCCACTCGCAACTTTCTTTGGCCCCATGGTGTGTTATTTACAATAGCAGCGGCATTCAAAGAAAAAAAATGCAGTGACGGTGAGACGGTAACAAATGTAGGATGCTTTGGGCACTTCATTTTGATAACGATACAGTACAGGGCAAACGGACTAGTTTTTTCTTTGCACAGTATTGTACAAAAACCGAGGTTTTTCTTTATACACACACATGCATGTTGATTGGAGCATTTCATATGACTATAAAAATTGCCAATAACATTTCACACACTCTTTTCTTTTGTGAACAAACTACTACAGTCCAGCAGTTCGCTGTATTTTGGTTTGATCAAAATTAAGCTAAATAAGCACTACATGATGAAATTGTATTATGCAATTATTGCAAAAAAGCATTATTATGCAAAAAAAGAAAAGTCATATTTAAAATGTTTATATAAATAATTGTATGTATTTTATTTTTGATTACATTTTTTAATATTACACATATATTATGCAGTTTTAAATTGAATGGTCAGGGTTCGAATCTCCGTTGGGCATCTCTGTGTGGCATTTGCATGTTCTCTTCGTGCGTGCGTGTGTGGGTTTTCTCCGGGTACTCCGGTTTCCCCCCACATTCCAAAAACATGCATGTTAGCTTAATTGGCGACTCTAAATTCTCCATCGGTATGAATGTGAGTATGAATGTTTGTTTGTCTTCGTGTATGTGCCCTGCGATTGACTGGCGACCAGTCCAGGGTGTACCCCGCCTCTTGCCCAAAGCCAGCTGGGATAGGCTCCAGCGACCCTAATGAGGATAAGCGGCATAGAAAATGAAAAAAAGAAAGAAAATTGAATGCTTTACATTTTATAATTATTTTTCAACTAAGTGATAATTATGTATTAATTTGTGACTCACCCAGTGTAATCCAAGGTATACACACGCAAACACGTATTTTGCACACACCTTTATTGCAAATGTTGATCCAAAATGGGAAGACATCAACACCGAGCTAGTAGGAGCGGCATTCGTGGTTGTTCCCGGAATGTCACCAGCGCAAATAGCGGGTAGCTACTGTTGAGTCAATGTGTGTATTATATAGCTAGACTTTAGGGACCAAACAGCTGTAAAAAAAATAAATAAATAAAACTACTCCAGTTCAATGTAAACACACTGCTCTCTTCACTTTGGGGAAGAAATGAGACACAGCAAAACTAAAGAAGCATGCAACAACTTCAACAGTCTACAGTATGAAGTGTGGTCTGAAATTGGCACTTTCAGCTAAAAGCGATGCACTCAAAAAGCTAATTATAATATTTTTGGGGTGCGTAACAAATGGTGGCAACATAGAAACAAGTGGGTGCACTTGGATGGATGTGAAGAACATACAGAGATGGGCAAATATTGGTGTCAAGTGCATGTTTTTCCAAGTCATTTTCCTAAAAACACAATAAAAATATAAATATAAATAAGAAAGAATCTACCCCAAAAAAACTACAATCGAATCAAGCATATACAGGGACACCAAAATATCTACTGCACTCAACTCATTTTATTTATTGACCTCAGCCTATGACGTTTTACAAAATATTCAGCCCGCATTTGCAAATGCCGCAAAATGTCCTAACTTTTGTGACGACCCATTTGCAAAAAGAATGGTGCATGTTTTAATTGATCTACCTCTGAAATGCAAAACAAATGATATGGTATGAAAGCAAAGATGGTAACTGCAGATGTGAAAATGTACTTGGCTTTACGAGTAAATGGGGCTGCTTGGTTAGTGAGTTTTTGCTGTAGAGCAGGGGTGCTTAAACAATTGATGGTGAAGGCCACATAGTGAAAAAATAAAATTAACTTTTTTACGTAATATTTTGACTTCTTTCTTGTAAAATTACTGCTGTTCCTTAACATATTTAAGTTACTTCAATTATATTTTTAGATTTGCAGTAGGCCAATAAAGGAAAAAAAAAACTAGCACCCAGATCACACTTTGAACACCCCACTTTAGCTGATGTTCTTCCCATTCTTCTGTAGATGTATAGCATGTGTGTACTGATGCAAGCGTTGTATAGCACCCTGGAAAAAAACTCATAGATTTTATGCAAATCAACTTTTCAAATAAACAGAATTTCCAATGAGGGTTGAATCATTATCTTGACACATCCATACCTACACTGAATGCATAGACGTGCCTTATTTGTCCTGAGTATTCTCTCCAAACACCACAATCTGCACTCCGGGTCCAACGGCATCCAACTGCGCTCCCTGAACCCGTTGCGCCTGTGCAACTTGCATTTGTGTCTCTTCAGCTTCTTCAATCGTGACCCCCATAGTCCTCTTGCTCATGAAGCCAGACTCATCTCCACCCGGCTCCTCAGTCAAGTGTAGCTCCATGACGCCAATGTCTTCTTCTACTGGAGGCGGGTTGATTTCTATAACCGTGTGCTCCTGGCCGGCCTCCATCTCTCCCTGCATCAACTCCTGTTGCACCAACATGGCGCCGTCCACCACCTGGCCCTCCATTGGCAGTGCCTCGCCAGCCACAGTCTGTTGGCTGAGGTGGACCAGTTCTATAGGGCTCACCATTGTACCTAAACGCCCAGAGTCCTGCACAGGACTGGCGTCCAGCAGTGTGAGGCCGGACGAAGTGTGCAATGCGATGCTGTCGGCTTTTCCGTCCCCGGTCACCATGTAGCGTGTGAAGAGCTGTGAGCCAGCGGGGAGCAGAGTGACCGTGTTGGATGACTGAGCCAGGGAGGTGATGGGCAAGTCGGCCACAGTGAACGGCTGACCCAGGGAGGACAACGAGATCGGGGACAGGATGGTGAACTGCGCAGGCGGCGCGGCAGTCTGGTCGTTACAGCTGGAGGTCAGGAGGGTGGTGGTGGTGGTCATGGTCCTCTGCAGACGAGGTCGCTTTGTCTGACGCTTGGTGGCGGTGACTGTTTTGGCCGGCTTGGAGAGAAGAGCTTGAACCTGTTGCTGCTTTCGCTGTTCCGCCAACTGCAAGTCCAAGTCTGCACAGAAGAAACACAAAAGCACGTTGAAATTGATCACAAACTGGCAAACATGCTATACAGTAATCCCTGGCCACTTTGTCACGGTTTTCATAAATAACTAAATCATGCTGTTTTCCTAAAAATCCCAAATAAAAACATGGGCTACTGTTGTGCCGTAAGTTCACCTCTGATCCCCCAAAGTCACTTCCTGTCTGGTCCTCCCCACTAACATCCTCTAGCACCAGAACACATTTGCAGCAACGCACGTGATCATGAGTCTTATTTATGTCTTATTTTCTCTTACTATGGCTACTCTCCTGGGCAATGTAGTGTAAAGGTGACTATAGGGATGTTATTTCACATCTGGAGGGCTCTAATAATGTTTAAAACCTATTTACATTTACATAAATATTGGTATAATATGCTGTATGAAGAACTGTGTACAAGTTTATTTAGAATTTGTCTCATTTTCACAAAGTCAAAATGGTAAACGCAGGCTCAAAGACTTAACGTCTGTGTTACTCACTGCTGAGGACGCTGAGAATTTGTTCCTGGTTGGGATCAGTCTCTTGCCTCCTCTTGTCCAGCATCTTCTTGACAGAGTCCAGCAGTCCAAACACCTGACCAAGATTACTGAGCACTGCAATGTCTGCCAGAGAGGGCGTAGAATTAGCTGACTTGTCTTACGGAACCTGACCCATTTATCAGCAGGCCAATTATCATCAACATCAGGGAATATGGAGATTCGATCCTGTGTCTGTCTCTGTGCTATAGTTGCAGTTTTAAATGAAACTTATTATTAAAGAGGTAAACAATCCAAAGCTACATGGCTACGTGCAAAAAATGATTTTAGCCTAAAGCTAATAAGTGGTAACACTTAACCTTAACTGAGGCAAGTCAGGGCTGCAGTTCTTTGGATGTTGTTGTGGGGTCTTTTGTGACCTCTTAAATGAGCCGTCGCTGCGCTCTTGGGGTCTTTTTGGTTTTTGCCATTTGTGGATAATGGCTCTCACTGTGGTTTGCTGGAGTTCCAAAACTTTAGAAATGGCTTCATAATCTTTTACACAAATCAGTTAAGTTATGTTTTAACAGGGGGGTGCAATCACCTTTTCACACTGGGCCATGTTGGTTTGGATTTTTTTCCCTGATTAATAAAAAGTTTGTGTGTGTTCTGTTGTGTTCTAAAACACACATACCTGTGTCCTGTAAGGCAGCCGACTCCTTTAGCAACGGCATACCGTTTAACAGATCCAGCAGCTCACTGCTGATTTTGGCCACCACTTCTCCGAGCAAACCCACATCAGCAATTCCTGTCCAGAAATTCAGCGTGTCCTCTGGGGAACATCACAAGAGTTACCATCTCAGTCTTTGCTGTGACTTTATGCAGTATAAAGCAGGGTGTAACGGTACATGGTCTTGTACAGAACATTTGTCTCAGTACTGAGTAAGGACGCTTGATGATGGATGACAGGAAGTGATTGACAACCAACGGTGTACCCTATAACGGGTGTCCAAAGTGTGGCATGGGGGCCTGATAACATAATTTAACTATAAAAATAAAAATAAAACTAGCAGAGAAAAAAATAGAAAAATCTTTAATAATTTTACAGGAATACAGTAAATCTGTAATGTAACAAAAAAGTTGTTGAAATATAAAGTTTAGTAACAATAACAATAAAGAAAACGTTACTCTTAAAAAAAAAAGATTGAATGTCAATCATGAGACGAACGACTGATGGAGATCTTTTTTTTTTTTATGCCATGCACGATTGACCTAAATTACATTAGGTGATACTACAGCAACAAGAAACTTTCCCAATGCTGATGCTGAGTTATTATGCTTTCTTATTGCTTATCGCGTCTACTACATTAGGTAATACGAGTAGAATGGTGTCTATAGGGCTCTAATATTTGTACAAAAGGTCATAAAGAGGTTTCCAATGCTCTAACTTTGAAAATATTGCAATTATTACTATTGAATCTTACTTTGCGGAAATTCACTCTTCTCGATTGGGTCTGGAACCAATTAACCGCCATAAACGAGGGTTTATCACAAAACTGAGATGCATTTTTTTCTTGAAAAATATATAACTTCATAGCAAATCTTACTTCACAAACTATTAAAGTAGCCCCTGCATCCTTTCATTTTTCATTATGTGGCCTTCGCAGGAAAAAGTACCCTATTGGTACATGTATTCCTACTACAGAACATACATACTCAATATTGGATGACAGAAAATAAATAGAGAACCATCGATGTACCCTATTCTGATGTCAGAACTGAGGGAAAATGGTAAATGGCTTTTTCTACCTTCTAGATACTCAAAGTACTTCAGTGCTGTTACCTCGTTGACCGACTGATGACGCAGGATCAGGAGCAACTGGGGATTCTGTGTCCCGCCCAACGATACTTCAACACAGTCACGGGGTGGGACTAAAGCTCAAATCACGACCATAAAATTGGTATTCCTGACCACCAGAGACATGGCGAGGTACGTACCGAACCTTGATGTTTTTCTTGTCAAGGGACAATAATACAGACGGGAAACTTGAAAATAACTCAAGGTAGTCTGTGTACAGCTTATACTGTATATACAATATACGGTTCTTTTTGCCATCCACTGAAAATTTACTGTAATACAAACAGTTGCTGAAATGTGAGGCGTGTACTCGCTTTTGTGAGACACAGGATTTTGGAATAATGTCTGGTACATGCTGTCGGGTACCTGGGAGTTCGTGAGAGTCCTTGTTTCCAGATTCCAGTGAACTCGAGACCCAGTCTGCCTTTTCCACCGGCTTCTCTGTGGTATTGTCACCTCCAGTCTGGGCATCCTCCAAGGACTCCTGAGCTGCATTGGTCAGGCAAAAAAACGATTTTCGTACTGTCACCGTAACGTTCAATTGACTTATTTGTGTATGTCGAGGCACATGTTTACGTCCAGTAGTGTGGAGGATTTTCTGATGCGTGTCCTGTCACGTTACTTATTCAATCAACACATAGAACTGCACTTACTACTTAGTTTGGGTAGGATAGGTTTGGCCTGAGTAGACCATATTTAGAAGTAAAAACAGCGTGAAAACCGGAGGGCTGTATACTATACTGTATAGTGTGAAAAACCATAAAAAAGAAGAATAGATTTGTAACATTGAAAAAAAGGAAGAAAAATGATAGGAGCAAAGTTTTCACTACATTTTTGACGCAAACATTACATAAGACATCACACTTACCCTGGGAGGATATTGTGAGTCCGCTGCCGTCAGGTGGGAAGCGTGTGTTGTTGATTAGGAGGTCAAACTTGGTGCTACGACAAGTGTTTGTACACAACGCACTGTGTTGATAGAAGTCAAGCTGGCCTGAATCCATTATTTTTCTGGAGGGAGCAGAGAAAACTATTAAGATGACTTTGAAATCCAAAGGACAAGCAGGGTTTAGCGATAGGCACGTTGATCCGACACGCCACAACTGTGAGGTGACAAAAAGCCACTTCTTCACGTGCAAAGAAGGAGCTGATGAACACTGAAGGACGGTGTGCAGTGCAAGCAAGCATGGGGCGAAAGTCCATATAGAAAGCAACCGTGGAACCTTCCCCACGTGTGCCACCATGCTTCCTCAGAGCGCCAAGGTAGCATATTTCCCTTTTGCTTACTTTTGTCTTTACCTTTATATTTCACCTTTTTTGCCTGGGTTGTTGTTTTTTAAGTACAATCCCACATGTGATGATACAGTCGGCCGTTTTTCCCAAAAATATATAACTAAATAAATCATGCTATTTTGTGGGTAAATATGACATATTTTTTTTTTATAATTTTCATTTTTACATATTTTTTTTTTTTTTTTTTTTATTTTTTGTGATATATATATATTTTTTTTTTTATTTTTTTTTTAATTTTTTTTTTTTTTTTTTTTTTTTTTTACACTGGTCACTAAGTGTGAGTAATGATGTCCCAATGATAACATATCCATTCATCCATCCATCTTCTATGCCGCTTATCCTCATTAGGGTTGCAGGGATATGCTGGAGCCTATCCCAGCATATGTGAGTCAATGTTATGTTGTGTGTCCTTAATATGCCTACTATATTGGGTAATTGGGGTATAAAGGCGACAATAGACGCGTTACTTTATGTCAGTGCTTCTCAAATAATGGGGGCGGTGAAATGTCACGAGGAGGCGTGCGAGGTAGGGAGTACTTTCAGTGCTACTGCAGACAAATTTATTGTACACAGCATGCAATTTGACTCTTAAACACACTTTTATTCTACATTGCTGTCCATTTTGTTGCATTTTCCTAGTTTCAGTTTAGAATTCCGTCTGTATAGATTAATGAAAACATAGCAGTTCCTCAATAGTATTTCAAATCGGGAAGGAGGGTCGTGAAACCTTTTCTGTCCATTACGTGGGGCACGATGGAAAATCATTGAGAACCGCTGATTTTCGTCTAGAAGGCTCTAATAATGGTAAAAAGCGTATTTTGAAGCGGTTTTCTAGGCCCTGACTACCAAAATATTTCACTAGGCTGAAATTCACAGTGGAGTCTGGAATCAATTAGGCGCGATAAATGAGGCATGACTTCTATGCCACTTATCTTCATTAGGGTCACGGGGGTATGCTGTAGCCTATCCCAGCTAACTTCGAATGAGAGGCGGGTTACACCCTGGACTGGTTTGAAGCCAATCACAGAGCATATATACACAAACAAGCATTCACAAGCATGCAAACTCCACGCACAGATGCCCAACAAAGATTCAAACCCAGGTCTTCCAGATCGCCTGACTGTGTGGCCAACCACCGTGCGGCATGAGGGATGACTATCGTGTTATTATTACGAGTAAAGCTCCCAAACACAGCTCACCTTAACATGATTCCACCCATCCGAATTGCTCGTTTCCAGTCTTTCAGCGTGGCCTTTCCGGAAATATGTACAAACTGCTTTGGACTGATCAGCTGGTCTTCATACTGAGGATCAGAGTACTGCTAAGGTTAGGTACCCATGATTAGCTTGCTTAATGACATGGCATACACAACAGACAACTTACGGTATATAATGTAATGAGGGTTTATGGTTTGCCTACATGCACTACGAGAAAAGATTTAAAAATACGACAATAATAGAATAACATTGGATGAAAATCCAGTCAGCACCCGGAATCTGGAACTCATGTACAGGAAACATCAAACAGGAGATGCTTTGCTCGTTTGTGGGTGATGCTGCCTTTTCTTGTCTTCAGTGAGTTAAATGTCCTACTCACTTAGCATGCTCTACCGAGCTGAGATCTGGCCATTGACTGGATCTTAGCATATTCCATTCACGTAGCTTCAGAAAGTTTGGTTGGCTTTTTGCACTAACAGGCAACAAGATAAAGGCAGCGGATACGAGCAGAATGATTTCCTTGGTGCCAGAAAATACATTTCAGTCATTCATTTTCCATCTATTTATTTCTTTACTTTTTCCTTCTTAGTCCGCCTCAGTTCTCAACTGATTCAAACCAATCCAATGTCAAAGAATTCCCACATTTACTGTGATTTCATATTTTCTGTGGACAGTTGTCCCAAAATGAATGGGCAATTAATCTGGCTGCCCTTACTAGTGGAAGATGATTTTAAATTGCACGCTAGAAATGAAGTCAAAATATTATGAGAATGAAAGTCATAATCATGAGAAAAAAATTTCCAAGAAGAAAGCTGAAATTGTTTGGAAAAAAACAACGGAAATGACAAAAACAGCTGTAATTTTATGAGAATAAAGTCAAAATATTAAGAAAGTCATATTCTAACGAGACAAATAGCTGCAATTTTACATGAATACACTCGTAATATTTTGAGAAGCAAAACAAAATAAAGTTGTAAGTAAAAAGGCAAAAGGTAAAAATATTATAGGAATAAAGTCATGCTATTACAAAAAACAAATTTACAAAGACTCTTTATGAAGAAGGTTAAAAATATTTGGAAAACCAAAACATATAACAGCAAAAAGTGCAAAATGTCCTAATAATGGATTTTTTCACCTAAATCAAAAAGCTGAAATACAGTTTTTTCTTGAACTATATACATTTTTTTTAGCATAGCTACATATTTCTTTACAAAATATCAAAGTGGCAAAGTTGCATCCTTTAATTTTCCACTAAGTTACCCTCGCTGGAAAAAGTTTGAACACCCCTGTACCTGACTGTGATTACAGCGTACTGTTACACTTGCTGAAGACGGCTGTTTTAAACACCCCGATGCAGAGGGGAATTTAATTCCACCAGTTCCAAATGAGAATACTAACCTTTACACATTTTACGTTGATTCCCGGGCAAACAAATTTCTTCAAAAGCAACATGGCTTTACTGTCTCCGCATGTTATGGGACAGCCAAGTTCCACTTCCCCTCCGTCTGTCTCTTCTACGAGAATAAAAGATACTAGTGAAACATAAACACAATAACTGGGACAATTTAGTAAAGGGTCTTCGACTCACTCACCCGGATGTGCTTCATCAGCCATGATGGATGCATCTGTTATGACAGGCTCGTCTCTGAAATGAAAGCATTTCGGGTGAACATGTGCATTTCATTTTCATCATTTTAATTTTTTTTTTCACTTCGGGTGAACATATGCATTTCATTTTCATCCTTTTTGTTTGTTTTTTTTCACATCACGTGAACATGTGCAATTCATGTGGTCAAATTGTTTGACTGTTCCTCAAAAACAGTTGTACAAAGTGTAAATATTGTACGAAAGAATTCGAGGTTCTACTGTATGTGGCTTTCATGGCTCTCTTAGCCAAAAATGTTCCCGACCCCTGCCCTAGAAGGATCAAACACAAATAGTTACTGGTTTGGTCTGCAACATATTAGAAAAGAGGCCAAAACATCCATTACTGTTTTCCAAAATCGTGCGAGTATCCCGTGTTACCCAATAAAAAAAGCTAATTGGTCTGCTTTCATGGAGGACTAAGGAAATTAAAAATATTCACATTTGAGAGGATGAAATCAGAGGATCTTTACAAGTTTAAATAAAAAACAACAATGAATCAAATACCAAAAATAGCTGTTGATTAACTGGATTTATCGGTTAATCATCGATTCACTGATTAATTGTGGCACGTCTGGTGTTGATGTGTGCAACCCTCGGGAAAGATGGAATAATGTGTTGAATAGTAGTCGCCAACTCTTGGCCCGGCATGCATATTGTAGCGTTCCGCCAGTTTTGCTGGTCTGCAAGAATGTTGTCACCCAAACTCAGAACTTTTGCAAAAAAAGTCATGGTGGAAATGTTCTATTAGTCGCCTGTAACATGTACTTACCCAGCAGTAAGGGACTGGAGCTGGAGAATGACTTGGCTTTTATTCGGATTGTCGGCCTCGCATCCATTCTCCGTCTTCACCATCACCACCTGCCCCGTGGACACGCCCACATCCTCTGTGGTTGCCATCCCACTCTTGTACTGCTGTATGGGCAGTCAGTCACATACTGTACTATACGCCTTTCATGTTCCTACAGAAAAGTGCATGTCATAATGTCATTTTAATAGTATAAATTGTATAATTAAGAAAAAAGACATTTTGTTTAAAGCTGTAATATTATGAGAAACAAAACAAAACAACGTTTGAAAAGTAAGGTTTAGGAAAATGTTATAATATTATGTAAATAAAGTCAAGATATTTTGGCAATAAAAAAGAAAAAAGTTGAAAAAGTTGAAAAAACAACAAAAACAGCAGAAATTGTAAAAAAATAAAAAAAAAACACCAGCTGTTATACTGTGAGAATAATGTCAAAATAACATAAGAGATAAGTCTTGATGCAACAAAAAGTCACAATTTTAAGAGACTAAAATTATAATATTATGAGGACAAATAATGTAATTTTAGTAGCACAGAGTTGAAATATTAAAGAAAATATATGTGATTTTTTAAAAGTCATAATCGTATGAGAACAAAATAAAGTCATATTGCCCCACGTAGACCCACCACCTGCAGGGGCAAGCATAAGGGTCCGGTGCAATGTGATTTGGGCAGAGGTCGAGGGCGGGTGTCCGGGCGACCTGGTCTTCGGCAGCCAAATCTGTTTCTTGGGACATGGAATGTAACTTCTCTGGTGGGGAAGGAGCCCGAGCTTGTGGAAGAGGCGGAGACATTCCGACTAGATATAGTCGGACTCACCTCAACCCACAATTTGGGCTCTGGAACCAAATTCCTTGAGAGGGGCTGGACCTTGTTCTTCTCTGGAGTTGCTGCAGGGGAGAGGCGGCGAGCTGGGGTGGGCTTATTAATAGCCCCCCGGCTTGGTGCCTCTGTGCTGGAGTCATCCCCGGTGAACGAGAGGATTATTTCCCTACACCTTCGGGCTGGGGAAAGGGTCCTGACTGTGGTTTGTGCGTACGCGCCGAACGGCAGTTCAGAGTACCCAGCCTTCTTGGAGTCTATCAGAGGGGTTCTGGAGAGCACCCCAGCTGGTGACTCCATAGTTCTGCTGGGAGACTTCAACGCCCATGTGGGCAATGACAGTGTGACTTGGAGGGGCGTGGTTGGGAGGAACGGCCTCCCTGACCTGAACCCGTGCGGTGTGTTGTTGCTGGACTTCTGTGCGAATTACAGTTTGTCCATAACAAACACCATGTTCGAACATAAGGATGTCCATAAGTGCACTTGGCACCAGGACACCCTAGGTCGCAGGTCTATGATCGACTTTGTGGTCGTATCATCAGACCTGCGTCCGCATGTTCTGGACACGCGGGTGAAGAGAGGGGCTGAGCTGTCAACTGACCACCACCTGGTGATGAGTTGGATTAGATGGCGGGGAAGGATGCCGGACAGACCTGGCAGACCCAAACGCGTAGTGAGGGTGTGCTGGGAACGTCTGGCAGAATCTCCCGTTCGTCGAGTCTTCAACTCTCATCTCCGGCAGAGCTTCGCCTGCATCTCGAGGGAGGACCGGGATATTGAGTCCGAATGGGCCGTATTCCGTGCCTCTATTGCTGAGGCAGCCAGTTGTAGTTGCGGCCGCAAGGTGGTCGGTGCCAGTCGTGGTGGCAAGCCCCGAACCCGATGGTGGACACCGGGGGTTAGGGCTGCCGTCAAGCTGAAAAAGGAGTCCTATCGAGCATGGATGGCTTGCGGGACTCCCGAAGCAGCTGACAGGTACCGGCAGGCCAAGCGGCACGCGGCTTCGGCGGTGGTCGAGGCAAAAACTCGGGTGTGGGAGGAGTTCGGTGAGGCTATGGAGCACGACTTTCGGTCGGCCTCGAAGAGGTTCTGGCAAACCGTCCGACACCTCAGAAAGGGGAAGCAGCCCCCAGTTCACACTGTTTACAGTGCGGACGGGGGCTTGCTGACCACGACTGTGGATATAGTTGGTCGGTGGAAGGAATACTTCGAGGCCCTTCTCAATCCCACTGACATGCCTTCCATAGAGGAAGCAGAGTCTGAGGATACGTACGTGGACAGTTCTATCACCGTGGCTGAGGTAATTGGGGTAGTCAAATCACTCCCCAGTGGCAAGGCTCCGGGGGTAGACGAGTTCCGCTCAGAATTTCTCAAGGCTCTGGATGTTGGAGGACTGTGTTGGTTGACACGCCTCTACAACATTGCATGGAAGTCAGGAACAGTACCTCTGGACTGGCAGACCGGGGTGGTGGTCCCCATTTTTAAAAAGGGTGACCGGAGGGTGTGTTCCAACTATAGGGGGATCACACTCCTCAGCCTTCCTGGGAAAGTCTACTCCAGGGTGCTGGAGAGAAGGGTACGACCGTTAGTCGAACCTCGGTTAGAGGAGCTGCAATGTGGTTTTCGTCCCGGTCGCGGAACACTGGACCAGCTCTACACCCTTGCAAGGGTACTCGAGGGTATGTGGGAGTTTGCCCAACCAGTCTACATGTGCTTTGTAGACCTGGAAAAGGCATTCGACCGTGTCCCTCGTGGTGTCCTGTGGGGGGTGCTCCGGGAGTACGGGATTGATGGTCCGCTTCTACGTGCCATTCGGTCCTTGTACAATCGAAGCAGGAGCCTGGTTCGCATTGCCAGCAGTAAGTCGAGCTTGTTTCCGGTGAACGTTGGCCTCCGCCAAGGCTGCCCTTTGTCACCGATTCTGTTCATAATCTTCATGGACAGAATTTCTAGGCGCAGTCAAGGTGTTGAGGGAGTCCAGCTTGGTGACCTTAGGATCTCGTCTCTGCTATTTGCAGACGATGTGGTCCTTATGGCCTCATCAGGCTGTGACCTTCAGCGTTTACTGGAGCGGTTTGCAGCTGAGTGTGAAGCTTCTGGGATGAGACTCAGCACCTCCAAATCCGAGGCCATGGTTCTCAGTCGGAAACGGGTGGACTGTACCCTCCGGGTTGGGAGTGAGGTCTTGCCTCAGGTGGAGGAGTTCAAGTATCTCGGGTTCTTGTTCACGAGTGAGGGAAGGTTGGAGCGTGAGATCGACAGACGGATCGGTGCAGCATCTGCAGTAATGCGGTCGCTGTACCGGACCGTCGTGGTGAAGAGAGAGCTGAGCCGGAAGGCAAAGCTCTCTGTTTACCGATCGATCTACGTTCCCACCCTCACCTATGGTCATGAGTTATGGGTCATGACCGAAAGAATGAGATCGCGGATACAAGCGGCGGAAATGAGTTTCCTTCGTAGGGTGGCTGGACTCACCCTAAGAGATAGGGTGAGGAGCTCGGCCATCCGGGAGGAGCTCAGAGTAGAGCCGCTGCTCCTTCACATCGAGAGGAGCCAGTTGAGGTGGCTCGGGCATCTAGTCCGGATGCCTCCCGGGCGCCTCCCTGGTGAGGTGTTTCGGGCATGCCCAGTCGGGAGAAGGCCCCCGGGAAGACCTAGGACACGCTGGAGGGACTATGTCTCACAGCTGGCCTGGGAACGCCTTGGTGTCCTCCCGGTGGAGCTGGAAGAGGTCGCCGGAGACCAGGAAGTTTGGACTTCCCTACTGAGACTGCTGCCCCCTCGACCCGGATAAGCGGAAGAAAATGGAATGGAAGTCATATTGCAATTTTAAAAGAAAAAAATAATATTCTGATAAAAAACAATGTAATTTTAGTAGCATAGGGTTGAAATATTTTATTCTATTCTCTTTCTATAAGTAAAGTTATAATATTTGAAAAACAAGGTTGAGGAAAAGTTATAATATTGTGCGAAGAAATCCTTAATATCACAAAATGAACATTTATGGGGACTGTTTAGGGAGAAAGTTAAAATATTAGGAAAAAAACAAAAACAGCAAAACTGGGCGGAAAAAATCTAATATTATCACAAATCTTTTCTTATAATACTGTATATATTACTTATTAGCATGTCGACGTGGTATTTTTCCAGAAATATCAAAGTGGCCCTGGCTGGGAAAAAGTTGGCATTACGTTATATAAATATTATGTTTTGTCGACGACGTTTGGTAACATGGAAAAGTGTGGGATGGAAAAGTTGGTTGCAAACGACCCCGCGGCGGACGCCGGTAGTCACCGGGAGCCGTGAAGTATGGAAGCCATTACGGACAAACACAACGACTCCCGTGATACTCGCTGAAGTGGGGCCACCGGCGGCAGCCCAATCCTTCGCACTGCCGCGGTTACCGCGTGACCGTTACGTGCTGCTTATCTATGATACGTACGTCCTTCCGTAACGCCGCATTTTAACGCTCCGCTCCCCCCTGAAGTGACGTCTCCCCGTGCGGCGCCACGCACGGCGGGCAGGCAGGCGACGCAGACCTCCATTTTGTAAAAAAAAAAAAAAAAAAAAAAAAAAAAAAAAAACCACTCATATGCCAAGTTAACACTGCATATGACAGACAATAACAACATTACCTGCACTGCTCCCGTCTCCAGTGGACTTCCAGTCACGGCCACAGTAGATCTAAATATCTTTGTTCTTGTTGTGAGAACCATCTGCTAACTTTACCATTCAAAATACCCTTTTATTTGTACCTTTCTGCCTAATATTTGTTCCCGCTTGTGTCCACACAGTCACTGGCGCTGCCTCAAAACTACGGTGTGGGCCGAGGGTCAAACGGGACACGCGCACGTCAAAAAATAGTATATTTTTATNACTCACACTGCCAACTCCCAACACACTTTCAACGAGCTGTACACGCCGCAAAACGTGTTAGCAACAAGCAACCAAACATATATTTGGCGTTTTAAGGGCCCTTTCCTTACCGAATGAGTACAATTGCAGCCCAAGGTCCTAAGATGGTGCGCATGCGCTGTCGACGAAAGCAGGCATACTTCCGGCATAAACAGACCCGCTCTTGTCACGCACACAGAAAGTTTCAAAACCAAAACACAGAAAATGCGCAATTGATACCAGAAAAACCTATACAAATATATAACATAAAACTCTACACGGGAGGGGAAACGTAAGATAGGCCGGAAAAGCGATTATTTCCACGTATCTGGAAGCAAACTAGATTGTATCGATACCGAAGGTAGCGTGCGGATTGGATCGATATTAGTGTGAATATGTTGATATTTTTCCACTCTTGTTGATACTGCTACATTGTTGATGTTCTTCTATTTTGTTTACAAACTTCAAAAATAAGTCCTTGGACACAAAGGATTGTATTATTGTTGATTTCATTGCATGTTGTTGTTATGCTGTTCAAAAATACGTTTGTTGCAAAAATATACCTCTTTTATTACCATGTTTTTTTTTATTAAAGGAAGAATCACTTATTCAATAATCTTGAAAAATGTCGAGTACCAATACCGATCCTGTATCAGATCAATACCAGAATTGGTAGTACACTGGCTCGCTCCTCCCGCTCCAAGCATTTCTGATCAACGTTTGCGATAAACGTGTGGGAATGATATCAGAATATGAGATTCAGCTCCGATAACTTGCCATTGTTCACTCACGGCAGAGGAAGCTGGCTAACAAGCCAAATGCAGCGAAGAACAATCCAGGGTAACGTCCCAACTAAAGGTGTTCTTTTTTAAAAACTTGTAATGTTATGACAAAACATAGAAGTCTGTGAGTTTGCAGGGTCTCAAATGGGACGTGCGTGAACGAGTCGAGTCTTTTGGATGGCTCTTTTGCAGTTGCGTGTCGGCTGTTCAGCTCTTCATCTGCAAAAAATGGAACATCGAGTCAACCGGAAAAGACAATTACTGACACAAAGAAGAAGAGTCGATGACACACTTTTGGTGGAATCTGCGCGTGAAGGCTGAAGCACAAATACATCACAGACACGTGTTGTTGAAATCTAGTCTTCGACTGAGGATCGAACCAGCAAGCATCAGGCTGGCAGACGACCGCGCTACGACCTGAGCCATGCCACCACACGCAGTTGAATCAGAATGTTGCCTGCAATGGTAAATGTAAAACTGAATTTAGAACTTGAAACTGATTTTTAATGGAAGGTTAATTGGTGACTGTAAATTTTCCATCGGTATGAATGGTTGTATGTCTGCCCTGTGATTGACTGGCGACCAGTCCAGGGTGTACCCCGCCTCTCGCCCAAAGCCAGCTGGGATAGGTTCCAGCATACCCGCGACCCTATTGAGGATTTTTTTTAATAGAAAAGTCTTAATGGATAGCCAATGTGTGTGCATTTGAACCAGTTGAGAGATTTCGCCTACGGTTATGGTACAGCTGCCGTCCTTTACGGCAGAAGGTACGGGTTTGATCCCTGAGAATGCTGTTATTTTGTAATTGCCATTACTCCACAACATACATTCAAGTCAACTTGCATAAAAATTGCTTTTAATGGGCCAGCTGCACAGTGGTGAGCACTCAGACAGGACAGGAAAGAGAGAGGGAGAGACCTTGCCACGGAAAGGTGAGGGAAAAATTGGTAAACAGGTACCTGAATGCATCTTTTTTTTAATTCAACATGGAATATCTGTAAAAAAGGCGTTTTAGAAACAAATTTCATATAAATGTATTTTTCATTTGAAATTCAATTTAAGAGACAACTAAAATATGTGATGAGGTATTTGGAGCAGCAAGTACCGAGGCCCATACAAAACCAATTCTTCTGATCCGGCATCCTGCGTCAAGATAATCGAGAATATGCTTCCAATTTTTAGGAGTACGCCCGTACCGTACTGACCTTATACTCATTAAGTAAGGATTAGATGTTTCATTATTTACTTGAACATTAAGAAAGGGACGCCATAACTGCTGATTAATAGCAACCCCAGGAACAAAAATTATGCTTCCGAAATCTCTTGATTTAGATTCCGCGAACGACACCCAATTTTGGATGCGTCCGAATCACTTTCGCAATTGAAGCCCTTTTGTCGAAGGGAAGGACTCGCTTGACTCATGTCCATTAGTACAACGTTGCTCTATCACGGTGCCATGATACCATCGCGCCATTATCGAACAAGCTATGCAACAAACCGATGATGTTCACACACCATTCATTTTCTATGCATCTTATTCTCATTAGGGTCACAAATCTAAGAAAAATATCCGCGCTGGCGACGGCATTGCCTAAATTTGACTAGTTGGCGGGGCAGCGCAATGCATGATGGGTAAGCGCCAGTGGCGTTCTTATAGACGTTGATGTGCACATAAGCACGTCGGTGGCCATCATTTTACAAGTAAAATAACAGAATGACGCCATGGCGTAAAACGTATTCCTCATGGAGCAGTTTTTGGGGATGTTCTCCCAAACTGCCAGAAGGTGGTGCTGTAAATTAACCCAAATAAAAAATTGAATCCAGATGAAGCAATCTCTTCCATATTACGGAATAGGCGAGCATAAAACCAAACATGTATTGCTGCAGTCAGTTCAAGCGTTCGTGTAAATGGTAGCAGTGTTTTAGTCGTTTTTTAAATGTTTGTGCCTCCCTATTTCTGTTAGGGGTGACTTTATTTTTACTTTAAAGTGGTTTTTCATCACTTTCCTTGTTTTACTGCAGCCCATGGATGCGGTAAATACTATAATGCCGCGCGCCAATCAATCCACAGAAAAAGAAGAAGAAGGCGTATGATTGGTTGTTTGTGTAAGGCGCCAAAATAAACAGGAAGTTCCAACCTGACTCGCATTATTTCCGGGTTCAGAGGCCGCTCAAGTGCTCTGACACGGCAAACGCTTACGACAATTTGTAAGCGGCTACGACAACATGACTTTTAAAAATGTAATAATATATGTTCCAAATTATTTCGTTGATCATGCGTTAATCGTGTACTTGTCACGGGTTAATTTGAAACGTGTTATTTTGCGATTCGAACAGGCTGGTAGGCTTCGACCTCAGGAAAGATAAGTGAATACGCTTCATTTTCAATATGTTATGTAGCGGCTATATTTTCTATTTTATGTTCGCATAATGATGCATAACGCTTAAAAACACTGACCAATTCTGATTTCTTTGCTCACATGCGACCTGTATGTCAGTGTGAACAGCACAATTCCTATTTTTTCAAACGCAACACTTGTCTCATTCGTCCTCATTATCACTCTCGCTGTCACATTACCGTACTTATGCATTACCGTAGTGCATTGTAGTCTTACTAACTGCAGGAAGTGCTCCATCTAACCCTGTCTTCTGCGTCTTCTTCTCTCGCACCAACTACCTTCATGTCCTCTTCCACTACATTCATAAACCTCTTCTTTGGTCTTCCACTTGGCCTCCTGTCTGGCAGTTCAAAGTTTAGCATCCTTTTACCAAAATGTTCACAAGTTCTCCTCCAGACGTGTCCGAACCATCTCAGTCTGGACTCTGTGATTTATCTCCTAAACCTCTAACATGTGCTGTCCCTCTGTTGTGCTCATTTCTGATCCTTTCCATCCTGGTCACACCCAGAGAGAACCTCAGCGTCTTCATCTCTGCTACCTCCAACTTTGCCTCCTCCTTTCTTCAACAGCACTGTCTCTAGACCAAACAACATCGCTGGTCTCACCAGTTTTGTACACCTTTCCTTTCATTTTAGCTGAAACTCTTCTATCACACATCACACCTGACACATTTCTTCACCCATTGCAGCCTGCCTGCACACACTTTTTCACATCTTTTCCACACTCTCCATTGCTCCATTGCTATTGCCATGCTTACCAAGACCTTAAATGTAGGCGGTGATGGAAATGCGTGGTTGAGAAGAAACTCTTTGACAAAATGTAAAGAATTTGATACAACATATTGAATGAGTATTAAAGGGAAACAAAGAAATCAGCCCCAATTAAGTCATCAAAGGGTTACAAATTTAAATAGTGTAGGTAAAGAAACTTTGCAAATCTTATACAATTGTATATGGGAGGAAGGAAAGTTGCCAACAGAGTGGAAAGAAGCAGTTATAATACTTCTATGTAAAGCAGGTACAAATACAGAAGAGGCCTTGAAACTGGAGACCAATAGTGTTGACATCTAATTTAGGTAAAATAATGGAAAAAATGATAAACCAAAAGCTGGTTTATCATTTGGAATCAAAGGAAATATTAAAACGTTACCAAAGTGGATTTTGCAAAGGAAATACAAATGACACTGCGATATGTTTGTAAGAAGAAATCGGGAAAAGACAAATTCATAAAGACCAGTCCAGGGTGTACCCCGCCTCTCACCCAAAGCCAGCTGGGATAGGCTCCAGCATGCCCAAGACCCTAATGAGGATAAGCGGCATAGAAAATGGATGAGGATGGAGGTTCAGGGTTCAAATCTCCGTTGGGCATCTCTGTGTGGAGTTTGCATGTTCTCCCATGCGTGCGTGTGTTTTCTCCAGGTACTCCGGTTTCCTCCCACATTCCAAAAACATGCATGTTAGGTTAATTGGTGACTCTAAATTGTCCATCGGTATGAATGTGAGTGGGAATGTTTGTTTGTCTTTTATTTGTCTATATGTGCCCTGCGATTGACTGGTGACCAGTCCATGGTGTACCCTGCCTTCCGCCTAAAGTCAGCTGGGATAAGCTCCAGCATCCCCGCGACCCTAATGAGGATAAGCGGTATAGAAAATGAATGAATGAAACCAAAATAGTCCTATTGTTTGTGTTGCGTTTGTGCTGTTTTGTGCAATTGAAATTGAATGTTTGTGCTGCTTTCGTTTTTGAGATATTACAGATTTCTTAAAAGGTCAACTAAGCTCAGTCACCTGTTGACCAGCTCAGAATGAAATACTCTCATTTTTTCCATCTTGTTTTGTGCAAATAAAATGAACATTTGTGCTGTCATACTTTTTGAGTTAATAAACATTTAATATTCCAGTGATTACATAATCAGGAAATGATTCCCAGACGCACTCAGAATGAAACCAACATAGTCTAATTATTTTTTATTCTGTGCTGTCTTGTGTAAATACAATTTGTGTAAATAACGTTTATCAACAGGTAAGTGACCTTAGTTGACCTTTAAGAAATGTGTAAAATCTCCAAAACGAAAGCACCACAAATGGACCACCACTGAGCCGGCTTCTCAGTTTTTTGTCTAGGTGTACGCTTCCAACACCGGCGTGGTGGCCGTCCTCTCCCAACAGTCTACCTCTGACCGGTAGCTGCACCTCTGTGCCTTATTCTCACGCCGTCTGACGTCAGCAGAATGCAATTACGACATTGGCAACAGGGAATTAATAGGAAACATGCAAAATGTTTAGTCTTTGCATTTAAGTGCAAAGAAGCCCCACATGGGAGACATCACTCAATGTGCCTCGGTGTCGTGGAGTTTGTGCTTCACAGCATTTTGTGTAACCGTTGTGACATAATGTACAAATAGGGAGGTCAGTATTGTGAACCCAAGCCGAAAGGAAAGAAGAAGACACATTCTAAAATGATAAGAATATATTCAAAAAGAAAAAAAAAACAGCAAAACTTGAAAAATTACAATAATGAAGTCAAAAAGGAGAAGAAAGTTATTTCATTATCATTTTCATTATTATTTCAACTGAATGTAGTATTCTACATTGGTCACTAGGTGTCAGTAATTGATCGGTGAGACACACAAGCACCAGACTTGATCGCTGGGACAACAGGCTTTTATTTCAGGTTTGAATTATCTCACAACAGGCACAATAATGATAACATAATAATAACAATAGCAGGAACTACTGCTGTGACCATATCCCACAGCAACTAAATCTCCCCTCTGAACCCCCCTTATTTTCTGTGATTAAACATACCACGTTGGATAATATGTGTGTAACGGTGACTATAGGTGTGTTATTTCATGTTTAGAGGGCCCTAATTGTGTTAAAAACCTATCTAGGTCATAAACAGGTTTTCTTTGCCATAATGTGCGGCGGTGGCTGAAATCGGAAGATTGGCGGTTCGATCTTCGCTCACTTCACCCACCTTAGCCCCAGTGCTGCACACTGGTGTATGAATGTTTGGATGGTGGTCTGAGAGGCCATAGGTTTGAATTTTGCAGCCATGTTTCACTTCTTTGTGAAGTGCTTTGGGTGCCTTGCAAAGCAATGTATGAAATCTAATCCATTATAACATGAAAATATTCCATTCCTAATGAATGCTACTTTGCAATAATTGACTTTTATCGCTTGGTCTGGAACCAGTTGGCCACCATAAATGAGGGACCACTGTCGTACTACGAGAATAAAGTGAGTATTGTGGGAATACAGTCAATTCAATTATATAATTATAAGAATAAAATGCAAGAGGAAATAGTTGGGAAATGTAAAACGGTAGAAATGGGAAAAACAGCTGGCATGTTGTGTGAACACATTCAAAAATATTAAAAGAAAAAAGTTGCATTTTGTTAATGGGGGTAAATAATATAATGTTCAGTTTCATTCAGCATTCCACTGATGTCACTAAGCTGAGATGTGTTTTTTTTCTTGAAATATATACAGTGTAACTTCTTAGCATATCTACCAAACATATCTATATCTTATCTATCGATCTACTTTAAACTATATTAAAATGGCAACATTTTTCACCCTGTGGCCCTCGCTGGAAAAAGATTGGACACCCTTGGCCTGGACCAGTGCTTCGTAGTTATTTTCAAATATTATTTTCTAATAATATAAACCGCCCTCGCTCCCCGCCTATATACTATTGAGAAACGGAAAATATTTTGTTCCATACAGACTGAACTTCAAACTGAAACCAGGAAATGCAAATGTAAGAGCTTTGAAGCATACAAGCATTCTCAAGAGTAAGATTGCATGTTGAGTACAATAAATTTGTACATGTTGGCAGTTCTGCACCAACACTGACAGTACTCCCTGCCTCTCACGCATTCCCAGGGGGGCCTGCCCCACTATTTGAGAAGCACTGGCCTAGATGGACCAAATGAATATGAAGCAAACACAAATACAGTGGTTATCAGAAAAGGAGTCCATCGCTATTTTACTTTTATCCATCTTACGTATCATCACGTATGCTGGAGCCTATCCCAGTTGGCGAGAGGCGGGGTACTCCCAGGACTGGTCGCCAGTCAATCACAGGGCACGTATAGACAAACAAATTCACATCTATCTATCTATCTATCTATCTATCTATCTATCTATCTATCTATCTATCTATCTATCTATCTATCTATCTATCTATCTATCTATCTATCCATCTATCTATCTATCTATCTATCTATCTATCTATCTATCTATCTATCTATCTATCTATCTATCTATCTATCTATCTATCCATCTATCCATCTATCCATCTATCCATCTATCCATCTATCTATCTATCTATCTATCCATCCATCCATGCATCTATCTATCTATCTATCTATCCATCTATCCATCTATCTATCCATCTATCTATCTATCACACCTGTGGACCATTTAGAGTCTCCAATTAATGCATGTTTTTTGGAATGTGGTAGGAAACCTGAGCACCGGAAGGAGAATTCTACACAGAGATGCCCAACAGAGATTTGAACCCAGCTCTTCCAGATCTCCCGACTGTGTGGACAACATGCTAACCACCAAAGATAATAGGTCTGCTTTTATGGGTGACCATCCATCCATTCTTCCATCTTCTACCGCTTATCTGAGGTTGTGTCGCGGGGACAGCAGCCTAAGCAGGGAAGGCCAGACTTCCCTCTCCTTGGCTACTCCATCTGGCAACTCCCGGTGGATCCCGAGGAGTTCCCAGGCCAGGTCAGACCAGTCCAACGTGTCCTGGGTCTTCCCCGAGGCCTCCTACTGGTTGCAGGTGCCTGGAAACACCTCCCCAGGAAGGCATCCAGGAGACATCCTGACCAGATGCCTGAGCCACATCATCTGGCTCTCAATACGGAGGAGTATTTCCGGGATGACGGAGAAAACTCACTTCATAACCACAATCTTGTCCTTTGGGTCCCTTCAACTTACTCTGAAGATGACTAAGGACATTAAAAAATATTCACATTTGAGCGACTGAAATCAGAGGATATTTACATTGAATCCATTTTTGATCAAACATTGAATTACACTAAATCAAAAAAACGATGACTCAAACACCAAAATTGAACGATTCATTGATTAATTGGAACAGCTCTACAGTACACAGTATAGAAGATCCTTGTAAAGATCTCTGCCGGTTCCGTGAGCATGTTATGAATCAGCATATAACCCGGGGATACGTGTGGTGGTGGTAGTGGTGATGGAACATGCAGATGATACATTTGAGTTGTATCACAAACAAACCCTGCAGAAGTTCTGAAATCCCAAAAGGTGGAGCACCGCGGCGTGCTAGCTTCTGGTTTTTCTCAACGTATCGTCACAAATCACTGGTAGATAACACTTTCCGATACGCGTGCGCTCATTTGCTCGTCCCACACAAAGAAGGCACACAGCACAAGGACGTGAAGGGTTGTGAGACGAGAGAAAAGTGTGTTCAAAAGTCAGCAGTGGCAGCTCCTCTCTGCAGACGCCCGAGCTCCTTCTTCTTCATCCTCAGCTGGGTACAGGACCTTGGCAGTGAGGCCGCTCTTCACCCCGTCCCAGCCGTCTCGTGTGACAACTGCGCCGATCTTCATCAGCTCATAGATGTCCCTGGTTAGCAGCTCGAAGGCCCGGTCGACATTACTGTTGCACTTGGCGGATGTCTCCACGTAGCGGATACCCAGCTCGGACGCCAGCTGCTCGGCTTCATCCCGCCCGACTCTGCGGTCCTTGCTCAGGTCACTCTTGTGACCGATAAGAATGAAGACCATTCGGTGGGGTAAGATGTGCTCGCTCACTTCCTGGTGCCACTCCCGTACATGCTCAAAGCTTTTGCGACTGGTGAGGTCAAACACCAATAGCCCTCCCACAGAATTCCGATAGTATGACGTTGTAATGGACCTGGTGGATAGACCAAGATTGACATGTTAGTTCTTCCAGGAACGGGTCACATCTCTTTAAAAAACGTTGACGAAAACTCCTTCAAGACCCCCCCCCCCCACCACAAAACCTGTACCTGCTTTTCTTTCCCCGAACGATAAGGCGCTCATGAGTGTTACTTCCTGTCTTCCGAGTCTTAACAGTTTTGGACTATTTTGGCACTTTTCCCGAACTCGGATCTCGACCGATCTCGATCTGGTTACTGGCACCACTGGCTGGTGTGAGGAAAAACAAGTTCCAAGACAAGATAACCGACGTCAACGGCTGAACTTCAAAGGTGCGGGCATTTGTCCTCCCAAATTCAGAAGAAGAGGACATGGAAAAGAGCCAGGAACCAGGTAATGGAGATGTCGAACGACCCGAGGAAGGAAAACTCTAAAGTTTGCGAGGAGATTAAGGACTTGAAGCAGGACCACTCGGTCCGTCATTTGTGGTGGTTAATTGGCTCCAGACCCGCAGAGTAGGAAACCATATTAATAAGTGGAGTATTTTTGTAGTCAGAGCATAGAAAGCCTGTTTACAACCTTCAAAATAGTTTTTTGAAACATTTTTAGAGCCCTACGGATATGAAATAACACCCCCATAGTCACTTGTGTACTTCTATTAACCAATGCAACAAACAAAATAAGAGAAAATAAGACAAGGTACTTGCATGTGTTGTAGCTGAGTTTTATCTTGACAACAGTAGTCCATGTTAGGGATCATTGTGCCTGTTGTGATATTCAAGTCTGGTGCTTGTGTGTTTTACCCAACAGTACTGACACCCAGTGACCAGTGTAGAATACTACACATCATCGCAACGTCTTTGAATGTGTCTTCTGAATACCTTGTATCTGTATCATATGTTTTAAAATGCTTCATTGGGGCAAAAAAAAAAAAACATTTGCTTAAACATGCTTATCTTTTGACAAAAAATAGGTCATTGAACCACGAAACAGCCTGATGTATTAATTACTACAGTCATTCTATGTTTATTGTGGTTAATTGGTTCCAGACCCGACTGTGATAAGTGAATTTCCACAAAGTAGGACTCCTTATTTATCAATTGAATATTTTTGTAGTTAGATCTTAGAACACCTTACAAATACACTTTTTAACATTATTAGAGCCCAGCACCCTAGACATGAAATAACAGCCCTATAGTCATCTTAACACTCTTATTACCCAATGAAGTATTCATAATAAGAGAAAATAGGACTCGCGCTAGTGTGTGTTACTGTAGATGTGTTCCAGTGCTAGGGAAGCTGAGTGGGGGCGGACTGGGAGTGATGTTGGGGGTTCAGAGTTGTTGTTAGGGATCATTGTGCCAAGTGAGATCATGTAAACCTGCAATAAGAGTCTGTTGTTTCAAGTCTGGTGCTTGCGTGTCTCACCCAACATTACAGTAACATTGCTGACACCTAGTGACCCGTGTGGAATGCTTCATATTCCAACATCTTTGAATGCATCATCCGAATACCTTATGTTTGTATTTTTTTTAGCCATTTTTATACTTGAAAATGTTTTCAGGCAAACAAAAACACAGAAAATGAAATAAAAAAAAGAACAACGAGGAACTTTCTCCGTGATAACAGGAGTATGACTTGCTTAGATCTTCTTTTTTTTTATTGTGTGCACTGCCTTGGGTAATGTGTGTGTAAAGGTGACCCTAGGGGTGTTATTTGATGCATTGAGGGCTCTAGGGATGTCACTCAGAAGGTTGCAATCAGCTTTTTGATGGTCTACCTAGCACGATATTTCATGTATTCTTAAGGAACCCTACTGGTGCAGAAAAACAAAAACAATGCAACGCTAGTGAAAACACTCCCACTGAACGGACTGGGAGGCGAGTAAGGAGAAAAAAACGTGACGTCTGTGCGTGGCCTGGTTTTAGGACATGCATGTAATTCATCACGCAATGCGGGCTGAACTCACAATTGGCACATTTGGACGAACAGGTTTCTACATTAAACGGGCCTGGCGCGCACACGCCGTGCGCGACCCCTGCAAACGACGCCAGGATGAAGACCCGGTACGGGAAAACGCGTCGAGGCTTTGCCTACCTGAACCGTTCCTGGCCCGCGGTGTCCCAGAGCTGCAGCTTGATTTTCACCCCGGGTTCGATATCAAGCGAGCGGGCGTAAAAGTCAACCCCGACGGTGGGGTCGGCGACGTCGGCGTAAACGCCGTCCGTGAAGCGCTTGAGCAGCGACGATTTCCCCACCGTCGAGTCCCCGAGTAATATCATCCTGAACTGATATTGCCATAAAATATCCATCTCATGGCCCGACGCCGTGTGCGCGTGGCGAACAAAGCTCTCCGCCGACCTTCCTCGCATGAAGACCGGCAGATGCTCCTGAGCCCCAGCAGGGTGTCCAAAGGGCGGCCCGCGGTTCTGGTCGGGGTTGGCCGCGGCTTATTCCAGAGAGCAAATGTAGGATTAACAACACCTAACGCTTCCAAGCTTGGGCCACATATGAAAAGATTCCAAGGAGAAAAACCATCTCAGCTTTGTAGGTGACTATTATTATTATTTCCATCAACCTCGCTACCCCTCTTCTTTATCTGTTGCCCTTTTTTTATTCAGTGGTTCTGTTTTTAAAATGTTTGGAATATCTTGTCAAAAATAGTTATACAATTTCTTCCCATAGCACTTTCTTTTCATAACATTTGCACCTTATTCACATATATTTGCACTTTTTTATTTAATGCTGTAACTTTCCCACATCAAATTGTCCAAAAAAGCCAATGTGAGAGTGTTGTGTTTGTTTCCATCCTATTGCAACTTAGAAAACAAAAACATTTTTTTGCTCTCTGTGCTACTAAAATGTATTATTTATCACAGTGAGGGAAATAAGTATTTGAACCCCAGCTGATTGTGTAAGTTTGCCCGCTAACAAAGAACTGATCAGTCTATAATTTCAATGGTAGCTTTATTTGAACACTGAGAGACAACAAAAAAAAAACGACAAAAAATCCAGAAAAATGCGTTATAAATGAATTAGCATTTCCATGAAGGAAATAAGTATTTGATCCCTTTGAAAAACGTGCTTCAGTACTTGGTGGCAAAACCTTTGTTGGCAATCACAGAGGTCAGCCCTTTCTTGTAGTTGGCCACAAGGTTTGCACACATCTTGGGGGGGATTTTGGCCCACTCCCCTTTGCAGATCCTCTCCAAGTCATTCATGTTTCGTGGCTGATGTCTGGCAACTCTAACCTTCAGCTCCCTCCACAGATTTTCTATGGGATTAAGGTCTGGAGACTGACTAGGCCACTCCATGACCTTAATATGCTTCTTCTTGAGCCAATCTTTTGTTGCCTTGGCCGTGTGTTTTAAGTCATTGTCATGCTGGAATTCCCAACCACGACCCATTTTCAATGCCCTGACTGAGGGAAGGAGGTTCTCACCCAACACTTGACGGTACATGGCCCCATCCATCCTCCCTTTGATGCGGTGCAATTGTCCTGTCCCCTTGGCAGAAAAACACCCCCAAAGCATAATAATTTTCACCTCCATATTTGACGGTGGGGACGGTGTTTTTGGAGTCGTAGGCAGATTCCTCCTCCTCCAAACACGGCGAGCTGAGTTGATGCCATAGAGCTCAATTTTGGTCCCATCTGACCACAACATTTCACCAAGTCTTCCTCTGAATCAGTCAGATGTTCAGTGGCAAACTTCACACGGGCCTGTAGATGGACTTTCTTGAGCAAGGGGGAACTTGCGGGCACAGCAGGATTTCAGTCCTTCACGGCGTAGTGTGTTACCAACTGTTTTTGTGGTGACTATGGTCCCAGCTGCCTTGAGATCATTGACAAGTCCCTCCCGAGTGGTTCTGGGCTGATTCCTCACCGTTCTCATTATCATTGAAACTCCAGACAGAAGGAGATTGGCAGGTAATTTATGTTTCTTCCATTTGCGAATAATTGCAACAACTGTTGTCACCTTCTCACCCAGCTGCTTTGTGATGGTCTTGTAGCCCATTCCAGCCTTGTGTAGGTCCACAATCTTGTCCCTGACATCCTTGGAAAGCTCTTTGGTCTTGGCCATGGTGCAGAGGTTGGGCATCCGGATTGATTGATTGCTTCTGTGGACAGGTTTCTTTTATACAGGTAACGAGCTGACATTGGCAGCCCTCTCAGCTCAATTTTGAGGTATAAGATCCACCTGGGAGCTAGAAATCTTGCTGACGGACAGGGGATCAAATACTTATTTCCTGCATGGAAATGCAAATTAATTTATAACTCTTTTTGAAACGCATTTTTCTGGATTTTTTTTGTCATTGTTATCTCTCAGTGTTCAAATAAAGCTACCATTGAAATTATAGACTGATCATTTCCTTGTTAGCGGGAAAACTTACAAAATCAGCTGGGGTTCAAATAGTTTTTTCCCTCACTGGATTTTCATGGCCCAAAGTCAGCAGGGTTTGGCTCCAGCATAAACCTGCAACCCCAGTGAGGATGAACGGCACAGAGAATGGATGGATTGTTATTTATTTTTCTGATAAAATTAGAAATGTGTTCTTGTAAAATTACTACTTTTTTCCTGTAAAATGACGACTTTTTCTTGTCAAATGATGACTTTCTTTCCTGTAATAACTTGAAAATCTTAGATGTTTTTTTTGTTAATGTGGCCCTAATACTTACTTAGGTACCTAGTACCTAGTACTTTGTAACTCTCAATACGGAAGTAGAATTTGCTGCATTTACGTATGCTCGGAAACCCCAGAAAATTCACTCAAAACATCAATTCAACTTAAACGACGTAGTGTCTTTGAACACAACTCCCCCTTGCACAGAGTAACACAAATAAAGTAAATACTAAATGGGATATGTATGCGATGCGATGCAATGTGAACGCTCAGGTGGCATGTTTATCCGACATGTACGTCATGCAAAGGCGTGTATTGCCGTGTTTACTGACATTTTAAGGTTCTCACGGATGTAGGCAATCGTGAAAATGTGTGGTTTATCGTGCAAGACTTGCATAAATGTACTCACCCATGTAGGCGCAGTTGCATCCTCTTATTTTTCACCGGAAAAGAAAATGATCATTTGGAATTTCACTTCTGCTTCCTTCAAGTCAAATTTGAATTGCAATTCCACTTCCTGTCTGCAATCCCCAATTCAAATCCACAAAAATGAATTGGAATGTGGCTGGCATTTTCAGTTGAGCCGGGAATCTAGCACAAGCTGCCCTGCGATTGACTGGCGACCAGTCCAGCGTGTACAAGTCGGCTGGCATAGGCTCCAGCCTACCCCTGCGACCCGGGAGTAAGTCACTCATACGCATGTCACAAGTAAGCACCAAGTCTTTACTAATTCTAAAATGAGAAAACTCCTTACCGATGCTTCACTTCCTTATATTTTCAATCCGATCTGAATTTTTTTCCAAACATCAAAAGGAAAAAATCTGAACATTTTACCTAAAACTTCCCATCCCTCCTAAGGCTAAGGAAATTTATTACAAAGTCCCGAATCCACCCTTCCAAAGAATTTCTCATAATTATATAATGTTTGTTGCTTCTGTGATGGGAATGTTGAATCAACTGAACATGTTTTATGATTGTGTATATTGTAAGGCCCTCTGGGAAGATGTTCATGTCTGGATTTCCTCCAAAATGTCTAAATTCTCTGTAAAGGATATCATTTTTGGAATGCTAGAAGGAGAACAAAAATATTTAAATGTTCTGAATGTAATTATAATTTTAGGTTCATATTTTATCTACAAATGTCCTTTCTTGAAAAGTAATCCTACCCTGCCCACCTTTCACAAAGAACTCGGCCATTTTTATTCCTCTCTGAAATTCATGGACAAAAAACAAGCAGTGGACTTCACACAATCAAGACTATGAAAATAACAAAATGCCCCCCCGGCTGTTTTAGTTAATTGAGTTATTTTGTTTTATTTGTTTCCTTTTTATTTATTCTTTTTATTTTTCTGCTCCTTCTATATAAATTCCTTCTTATTTGATCTGTTATCATGTAGCCTGGTCTGGCCTTAATCTTTGACTGTTTTCTCACAGTCTTTGCCAACGTTGTGTGTGTAATTGTTAATGTGTGTGTTCTAATCAAAAAAAGAAAAAAAAGGTATATAAAATAATAATTTGTTAGTACAACCACGAGCCGCACAACATGCCCCTGAGCTGCGCAAGGCCATTTTTGTACCTTTCGGAGGATTAAGTAAAACACTCTAACGTTTGAATGCTAAAACCGCCAACTCTAATTGAAAACAATTGCGCACTGGAACTGCCGGTTGCTATACCGGAAGTTATGGGTGGAACTTCCGGTTGCTATACCGGAAGTTCCACCCATAACCCGTTTTACGTCAGTGGCCTCAGGAATAGGGTGAATAACCGGACAACAAAACAGAGCAGTTGGTCACAAGCAGGTTAGCATGGATTAGCATCATCTCACCGCTACTCTCTAGTACCCCGCCCCTCCATATACGGCTCTCCAGTTCTAGCGATCTCAGGCAATTGCCTATAAAATAAAGTTACCACTTTTATTCCCGTAATGTTACGTTTGTACTCTCGTGATAAGACAATCTTTTCTAGTAAATATACAATTTTATTGTCGGCAATTTATGACTTATTTCCAAAAATCTTGATGATTTTAATGCTTTATTTAACAGGCATTCACTGAGACAGCTGTAAACACAGGGGTCTTGTGTGACCCTTAACCTGGGTCAAAGGTTAAACTACGCATTTTTTCCCCTCCAACTGATTTCAAAAGGCTATGTGAGGAGAACAACACAATTTCAGCGGTAACTGAGGCTCTTCAACAGGAATATGGGGAATACAAAAGACTTTTCTGTTATGTTTGAGTTTCCCTTCCGTGTTACGGGCACTGTTTGGAAACCGGGTATATAAACAAACATTCACAAAATCTTTCTATGTCTTCTTTCCGGCTCATCCATGTTGTGTTCCGCCAGATTGCGCCAAAGTGAGCGCATGCGTAAAATAAAGCTTCCTATAATGAAAGGAGGTGGATGTGATATCAACACCATTGATACTTGCATCCCACTGTATGGCAGAAACAACAGCACACCTTCATCATCAAGTTCACCAACAGGGAATGCAAAACTGCACGGCTGAAACAGAGGAAGAACTTGAAAGGCACAAGCGTCTACTTAAATGAGCATCTGACAAAACGCAACGCTGACATTGCCAAGAAAGCACGAGACTTGAGGAAGCAGGGAAAGATACAAAGTACTTGGAGCACCGACGGAAAAATATACATGAAGCTAAATGGAGGTCCAGGAGAAGCAGGAGTGCTGGTTGTCAAAGATATCACAAATCTGGATACATACTAAACATCATATAATCCTGACAACAAGGATAAAAGAGGATACAACGCACAAAAACAGTAAGAATACATTCAACAACACGAACATTGTTATTAACGTTGAAAGGGCCCCCTCAACAAAGTATTAGAATCAGGAACTCATGTACTTACATTTAATGACGCTCACAGTACAACACCAAGACAGCAAGATGTTGATCCGGAATCAACAGGGGAAGAGGGAAGGAAAGAGAAAATATGATACATGCATGTATGTGTATGTATGTAATGTATATATATATATATATGTATCTATGTATGTATACATATGAATGTATGTGTGTGCATGTATTTACACAGTATGTATGAGTATGTATTAGTAAATCATGTGAGAAGGGGGTCTGCTTCTTCCTACTCCTTTTCGGGCATGTAGAACGGAGGAATGTAACGTGAATAATTCTTTGTACAAAGGATGCATGTTCCAAACATCCATCCATTTTCTTCCGCTTATCCCAGGTCGGGTCGCGGGGGCAGCAACCTAGGGAAGGCCAGAGGTCCCTCTCCTCGGCCACTTCGTCCAGCTCTTCCCAGCGGATGCCGGGGCGTTCCCAAGCCAGCTGAGAGACATAGTCTCTCCGACGTGTCCTGGGTCTTCCCCGAGGCCTCCTACCGGTTGGACGTGCCCTGAACTACTCCCCAGGGAGGCGTCCGGGAGGCTTCCTAAGCAGATGCCCGAGCCACCTCATCTGGCTCCTCTCAATGCGGAGGAGCAGCGGTTCTACTGCGAGTCTCTCCCTGGTGACAGTGCTAAACTCATTTTGTACCCGCCATCTTGTCCTTTCGGTCACTACCCAAAGCTCATGACCATAGGGGAGGAAACCTAAGCCGACTTGTTAAAATACTATTACTACTACTACTAATAAAATAAAATAATAATATTAAATAAACATAATAATAATATAATATTTTGGATATTTAAAAAATACAACAAGGCGTTAAACCAAAAACAAAGTCATTTCTAGTCAATTAGCTCCAGTCTGAGATAAGTCTCAAGTCAAGAGCATCAAGTCAAATTCGAGTCGAGTCTTTTTGGAACATTTCAAGCAAGTCACAAGTCCTAAAAAATGCGACTCGAGTCAAGTCTTGTGCCCCGTCTCTGATAAGTGGCATCGAAAATCTTGCACAAGCCAGTCTGGTAATGGTGATAATTTGTCGGCCCCCGGGCCGCACTTTGGACACCAAAAAAGAACGCTATGCAAAGACAAGTTGCAACAGTACGGAGCGGGCAGGCCCCACTGCCAAAGAGGTAGCAGTGGTAGACAAGGAAGATTGTAACGTGGGCGAGGCTTCCTCCGCTGGGGCTGCGCGAGTATCCACGGCGGTCGCTCGTGCTGCGAAATAAAGTCGCGTGTTCTCCTCCCGCTGCCCGCTCGCGCTCGCTAGCTCGGCGCCGACCAACCAGCTAGCCGGGGGGGGGGGGGGTCATTCCAGGTGAAAGTACAGCCGCGTCCTGCTCTCATTCAGCCGGGCCGAGGTCGTCTCGGTCGGCCGTGGAGGACGAATGGACACGCCGGGGCTCGGCCGCTGACAGCGAAGACCTCTGCGGTAAGCCGGGGCTTGATTTTGGGGGTTATCCGGGTAGCCGTTTCTGCCGAACAGGGGGCTTGTTTTGATGTTTTTTTCCACCTCCGTCTGTGACGAAATGTGTCGGAGGTTGTCGAGTCTACTGGCAGTTTCGCTACGGAATCTTCCTTTGTGACAATTTGTCCGACAAACAAGACGTGTTGACATTTTTATCGACAACTGGCAGCGGACTTAGGACTGCCATTTTCCGCCCACGACGGCGTCCGCGAGATGGGAGGGCTCGGATGAAAACTGAAATGATTAAAAAAAAAAACTTCGCTTTTGACTCAATTTGTCCTGGCTTCTTGTTTATGCCGAATTGGAGAGCGAGTTGTATACATTGCGGGGAAATAGCCACTCCTCGATATCCACCTCGCTACTGGAAACACGGCAGTGGTGTTATTCAAATTGAGTGATATTTGGACCGAGATCCTGTCACACAAGAAGCCAAGCATACTTGTGCTGCTTGTTTTGACGTGGCTCAGGTTATGGCGCCCCCCAGTGGGAGGGCATAATAATAAAATCCCTGTTGTCACATTGTCAGTAAGAAAAGTAGCTTATTGGCTGTCATAGAATTCGCTGGATGACGTCATCGTCTAACTTATTTAAACTTTTCATAATGGCATACCCCTTCAGACATTTGACCTAAAGTCACGCACCTAAACCTTTTTTATATTAACTTGAAATATTGAACATAACTCATTGGTTCATTCATTTTATAGTAATTTGGGGTCAACATTTCATATTTTATGAGCACTAATAAATAGATAAGTAATCATCCTACATATCCTTCCATGCATTTTCTATGCCGCCTATCCTCAATTGGGTCACGGGGGTATGCTGGAGCCTACCCCGGTTTGCTTTGGGCAAGAGGCAGGGTACACCCTGGACTGGTCATCCTACATATCTTTCAGAAGTATTGAACATAGTTACTTGGTTAGATAATTTTATAGTAATTCCGGGTCAAAATGTGTATTTTGCAATGTTACATTTTACAAGTTCCTCACGACCACTGATGCAACGATACAGAAAATTCACGTTTTGATTTGCCACCAAAAAAAAAACATCAGCTGCAAAATGGGAAAAATCGTTTTACATGAATGAAGTCAAAATACTGTGTTTTGAGAAATATTAGAGAAAAAAACGTTTTTGTAATATGAATAACATTGATCTACCTATGTACTTGAGTGCAGAAAAAGTTATAACGCAGACAGTGGAATACTTGGATAATAAAACAGCAGAAATCCAAGATAAATGTCAAAATATTAAGACAAAAAAACTGTATTTTATCAAGAAAAAGTATAAATTTTACGAGAATATATTTGTAATATTGTGAGGAAAGATAATGCAATTGTAATGGCATAGAGTGGAAATATTAAAGAAAATGTTAAATATTAAATGAAGAACAAGGAAAGTCCTAACTTGAGAAAGAAAAAATCTAATTAGGAAGGGGGAAAAAGTCAAAATATTATGGGAAGAAAGTCATATTACGAGACGAACATTTACAAAGTCTATTCAAGAAGAAAGTTTAACATAAAAAAAAAACAGCAAAAATGAGGAAAATATGAGTCTTGCATGATAAACTACGCCTTTCCATGACTGCCTACCTTCAAAGTCTCGGTAAGCACGGCAAACTGACATGAAAAAATCAGATGCAGGTCACATCTGAGCAAAGAAATTGGAACGCGGAACATTGGCTACGTTCACACTGCAGGTCAATTCCAATTTTTTTGCTCATATGCGCCCCGAGTCTCTCTTTTTTTCAAATGCGACTCAGGTCTCATTCGCATGTGGATATAAATGGGATATGTAGCGATGCGACTGCAGTGTGAACGCATACACAGTATATCCGACATATACGTCATGGAAAGGCGTGTTTACTGACATTTTAAGGTTCTCCCTGATGTGGGCTAAAAATGTATGGTTTATCGTGCAAGACTAGGATAAATGTACTCACCCATGTAGGGAAAAGTTTTTCTCATCCGAAAATGACTATGATGTCTTGTATTCTGTATGCTATGATTTGAAATACAAATATATTTTCCTTAATGCTTTAATATTTTCCCCGTCCTACTAAGATGACATTATTTTTGCTCTTAATATTAGAAGTTTATTTTTGGAAAATTGAAGCTTTTTCTTTTTAGAGTACGACTTTGTTTCTCTCAATATTCTGACATCATTCTTGCAAAATTCTGAAATACACATTATTTTTCAGCAGTTTTGTCTTTTTTTCTAATGTTGTTTGTATGTCATTGTTTTGATTTTACAATTTCTACTCTTGTAATTTTCCCCCACAAAATTATGTATTACTTTTTTCCCATAGTATTTGACCTATTTCTGGTAACATTATCACTTTTTCTGCAACTTTGTTTGTCATTATTACATATTCTGGCATTGCTGGCATTACAAATACTGTAATTTTTCCTTCATATTGCAATATTGCAACAAAAAGCTACTAAAATTATGTTTGTTAGCTTACAACCGTTTTCTCTTAGTGACCTTTTTCTTGTAAACCTACTGATGATTTTTTTTTGTTTGTTTACTGTTTTTTGTTTGTTTTTATTAGTTTTCCTGATAAATTTATATTTTTAGAATGTTCTGTGGGCCAATAAAATTGTGGAATTGGCCAATAAAAAGAAAATTTACTATTAAACACAGATTCTTGTGGAAATTGGCATGAAGTGAATAAAATGCTGTGATTACATCTTCCTTAATCATAAGCACAGAATTAACAGTTTGTTGAAGATTTTCTCGCAAGGTGTGCATCCCATTAGAAAAGTTAGCATGCAGGCTACATCCATTTCTCAATCACTGGGCTAAATCGTCCATTCATGCATTGTGTCAGTAAGTGTAGGTTTTTTTGCACTGACCTTCTATTCACCAACCCAAAAACCACACAAACCACGCTGGTAAAAATAAGTGTAAAAAACAAAACAAATTCTACAAAATCAAAATGGGAAAAAATAAAACAGATTTCATAGGGCCCTAATTAAAATAATTATTAAAGGTGTCATTAATTCATTAAAAGGGCACCTAAAAGTCAAAAACAGGTGGATTCCAGATAGATTGATGCAGAGCAAATGAACATATTGTGATACACTGGGTGGCGCTATTTACCTTTGCGCAAGTTCCAGGAAGTGGAGGCATTACTGGGGCGAAAGTGGGTACAAAATATAAAAATTTTTGTTGAATATTAATACATTTTTTGGGGTTGGGCAATATGGACCGTAGTAGTATACCTAAGAATATTTACAGGTAGGAAGTTGGGGGAAAAAAAAAATCAGTAACACACAGCAGTGGTGTCCAAAGTGTGGCCCACAGATTATTTTTTATTATCTTGCGGCACAGTCTAAAAATTTAATATAACAGGAAAACAAGAATACAGTCAGAATAGTTGGAGAACAAAATTAGAAGACTAAAATGAATATTATGAGGGGAAAAATATGTCATTTTAGTAGCATAAAGTATATATATTAAAAAAACATGTTATGTGTTTTAAAGTCTGAATAGGAGAAACAAATCAAAAGTTGTAATTTTTGGATATTAGGTTGGGGAAAAGTTATAATAAAGAATATAGTTAATATATTATGGGGATATTCATTCATTCATTCATAGTGTCATAATATTACAAAAAGAATATTCACAAAGATTATTTTAAAAAATGTGAATAAAGAGTGAAGTTGATATTAATAATAGGCTTTTCACTTGTATGACATTTTTTTTAAATATATGTAACTTCTTATTTTATCTACATGTGTTGCTTTACAAAATATCAAAGTGTTACATCCTTTTATTTTTCACTATGGGGAAAAGACACCTCTGATTTGCGGTTTTTAAGTATCACTGCCAGACAAAATGCATCCTGAGGTCCAAAAATGGTGCATTGAATTTTGTGAAAAGATAAGGTTAGAAGAAGTTAATGCAAAATATTTGTCATTATTGGCACCTAAAGCTTCATGAATATTGACAGTTTAAAATGTATTTAATATAGAGAAGACGTCCTCCAGTAGAGGAGGCTGATAACTGAAGGCTGTGCTTCCTATTCTATATTCGGAGATTCAGTGAACCACAAGTTGGACTAGCTACTGGGAGTGAAGTGTTCCAGTGGGGTGCTAAGGCACTACGAGATTGGGCCTATTTATCCCATAGCAGGGATCATGGATCAGTTTGCACATGTCAAAATAGTTGAAGAGGTCATGTTGCCTTATGCTGAAGAGGACATGCCCTTGAAATGGCTGTTTCAACAAGACAATGACCCCAAACACACTAGTAAACCAGCAAACTCTTGTTTCCAAACCAACAAAATGAATGTTATGGAGTGGCCAACCCAATCCCCGGACCTTAATCCCATGGAGAACTTGTGGGGTGACATCAAAAATGCTGTTTCTGAAGCAAAAGCAAGAAATGTTAATGAATTGTGGAATGTTGTTAAAGAATCTTGGGATGGAATAACAGCTGAAAGGTGCCACAAGTTGGTAGAGTCCATGCCACACAGATGTGAAGCGGTTATAAAAAACTAAATATTAATGTAATCATTCACAGGATTGCCAAAACCTAGAAACAAAAAAGTTTGCACAAAATAGTTTTGAGTTGGTAAAGTCAACGGCAGACACTGCTATTTAAAAAAAACCAAAAAAAAAACAGACATCACAGTCATTTATTGATTAATATTGAACCGTAGAGTATATTGAGATATCGGGGTGATTTACTATATAGACAAGCTAATATGCAGCAATAAAAAAGGTACAAAATCAAATACCGGAAGTATAAAAAGTATCACTATTTTGATTTCAGAATCGACTTTACAACATGAAAAGTTGGTATCAGAGATATCAACAGTTCAGTATCAATCCGCATATTACTAGCGTGCTCTCTTTAGCGCGTTTGTGGCAATATCAAGGATTTTGTGCAACAGGAGTGAATATTTTCTCAACCAAATGATTCTTGCCAAAAGATGGCAAGAGTTTTGGTATGGAAGTCTATAGACAACTTGGTGCCACATCTGATCCAAGGTGCACCCACGTGCACCTTGTTTTTTGTCGTAATATTGCAATGTTACTCATGTAAACTGCCTTTTTTAAATTAGATTGCAACTTTTTCTATTAGTATTATAACTGTATTGTTCTAAAATGTTTTCCAATTTTGCTGCTTTTATTGTTTTATTAGTTTTCTTGATAAATTATATTGAAATGTGCGCGGCATTCGTGTGGAGTAAAAAAAAAGACCCAAAATGAAAATCCGAGACAAAGTGGAGCTAAGTGAAAAAGCAACAAATGTTATGAGTGCATTATCAAAGTCTAAATGTCAGGCCTACTGGCCCTACACCTTTAATCTCACATCGCAATGAATGTCAAGCAGTAAATGATCGTCTTGGCTCATGTGCATTAGATCAGAAGTGCTATTCTGAGGCAAAGTCAATCCGTGACGCGCATGTCGTCCCCTGATGCCTCATTTACGTTTGGGCTCGGCACAATGAAACGTGATACAGTCCATCATCGTGGTACTCCAATCGCAAAAAGGTCAGCAGATGTTGTTTTCCGTCAAGATTTCGAAGCTGATGGGACCATTTGGGTGAATCCATGGCGAGTAATAGGTTGCGTCAAATTGTTCTGTGATGATTAGGACCAGGTGTCTGGCAAGCATTGTATACATCCAGTGTTTCTTGTACATTCATTTATTTATGCTGTTTCCTCTTAAGGAGATCAATATTGGCAATTCCAATATCGCCCAGTGTTATTTGGACAACACAGCTTCCCTACTTTTGCTGTGAAGGTCTACCGATTTCTTAGATTCTGATCACAAGACTGATCTTACATAGCAGAGGGGTTCAAAGTGTGTCCCCGGGAGATATTTGCAGCCCGAGGCTGGTTTTATTTTTTATTGGCCCATGACACACTCTAATAATATAATGTTTCGAAAAACGGCAAAAACGGGACAAATACAGCAAAAAGACACAAAGTAAAAAGAAAGGGCTGAAATGTTACTAATACTTTATTTTAAAATATCAAAATTAAAAAATAACCTTTCTGTAAATGAATAAAGTATTGTTTTTGTAATGTTAATATTGAAATACAGTATATAAAAAGTAAACATGAAAATGGTGTATAAAGTATTTTTTAATAAATAAAGTGTTGTAAAAATATAATTTATAAAATATTTTAAAAATTCAAAAGTAAATGTATATAATAAATCATAAATGGAAATTTTTTATTTTTTAAATAATTATTTAAAAATGTAAAAATAAAATATATACCAAAATATTTTTGTAAATAAATAAGGGATTGTTTGTAACATTATTAAAATATTGAAATATATACAGTGGAACCTCAAGATACAAAATGAATTTTCATATGTGCGAATTTTTATATTATGAGACAATATTTACCCTATTAATGGCGTAATTCGATCCAGAACTCCCTCGTATCAAGTTTAAATATTGTACCCACCCAAAATATATATGTCCTTTTAATGACAACATAATCATTTACCTGTGCATGAATTAAAAAAAAAGTTTATTATGAATTTTTCATATAATAATGTTTTTGCAAGTTCGTAAATATAAAAATAATATAGAAATGAGAGGTGTAACTATTACTACATACTACATTGAACTTTGTTCACCAAATCTTGATTGGCTCTGATGATGAAAAAAATGTAAATGGATATATTCTGTTTGAAGTTATGATTTTAAAAAGCACACGTGCTCTATGCTGGTTAAAAAGTTAAGTGTGAAAAAGTAAAGCGTGCAAAAAATAAAGGTGCTTCTCATCTTTTTTTACTCATGACCTGCACGTTGTCATCGAGCACTGTAAAACGCTCCTTATGTTAAAGCGGTAAAACACAACAAACACACACACAACCGCACCCCGCCAGCGGAGGCAAAGCTAAGAAGCGGTTCCGCCAACTTTAGCCGATGTTTATCGCTTTTTCAACATGTTTAGCTTGGGAGGGGCGGTTTAGTATTTGTAAGGATTTTCTGTCATGATTGAGCCGTCCGCCGGGGAATACTTACGCACATGAACGTTCCTTCTCCTCATTCACATGTCAATTTCCATGCGATTTTATGTTTAATAGTAAATCCAGTTTTTATTGGCCAATTCTGGGATTCGCTGACATCATAGGAGCCCAAATGTAAAGAGAAAATGTAAAAATGGTGATTCTAGTAACTAATAACACAAAGCTTTATCTTTAAAAGTACTGTATATAACTCAAAGTGGCCCCTGGCATGCTTTGATTTTGGTGGAAAAAGTTTGGACACCCCTCTTTTGTGTATTAAATTCATTCGGATGGCTTCCACTTGACTTGACTGTTGGCAACTGTGTGTGTTTCGCCAGGTTGGCCCGAAGATGACGTCTTGCCCTTGAATCCCCACCAGTATGTCAGGTAAGACATATCATAGAAGTATAGACTGTATACCATTTGAGTATCATGATAGAATTTCAATTTGTGTGCGTGTGTCTGTCTGTGTGTGCCTGGTAATTACGCAGGGGGGGCAGCACCTGGAAGTGTGTCTTTGGAGCAAAAGAGTCAGAGAGTCTTTAGAATAGGGATGTCGTGGACCAAAAGCACAGGGACTTTGAAACAGGAGCTTTGAGCAGCTGTGGCTGCGGGAATTGAGCGTCGCACTGTGGAAGAAACCGAAACAGGAACAGGGAATGGGGCCGGACAGGTTGGTGTCTGGCAGTTTCCAGGCCGGTGCTGTGCCATCGCTACACTCCTGTGATGTTGAGGTTGCTCTTGCTGAAGAAACAGTTGGATTAAAGGAAGTGGAGTTCTTTGAAGATCAGTTAGAAGTCTGCTGGCTCATTGTGGTTGCTGTGGTGTTGAGGGAATGGTGGGCCCACATGCAAGAAGCAAAGTGATAGGTGCAGCCAGCAGAACTCGAGAACTGCTTTATTCTGAAAATAGCAACAGGTCAACAACAAAAACACACCACGTACAACGCAAAAATAGGAATTCCAAAACAACTAATGAAAGAGCACAGTGGAAAAGTTGAAACAGTAGAACACCAAAAACAAAAAGCATATCAGCCGAGAGGACAATACTGGAGGCGGACTTGAAGGGAATGCAGCTCACTCAAACTACGTTCACACTGCAGGGTAGGATTTCCAATTCGGATTTTTAAAAATCCGATTTTTTACGGGGTCATTCACATTACCAAACAAAAATGCAACTTGTAATGTAAACACAACACGCCTGGAAAATGATGTGCATGCGCAGAAGCACGACATCACTCATTTCTCCCATTTCTGTGTGTTTCCGGAAGTACACAGACTGCTGCCATGGGTGCTCCAGTGATGTGCGATACCATTGATTTCATTTCTGATTCGATACTGGATAAAATTCAGGCCGGTATTAGCGATAGGAATTCAATACTATGTGCAAATTCACCTAATGTGTCTGGTAAATTTGAAAACATAGTGTGCCGTATTTCAAATCATAGCATAAAGAATACAAGTCCGGGGCCTATGAATGGCCTCGCCTCGTGCCAGCCCCTGCCCCGCGGTGGGTCCTGGGAAACGAGGGGGCCTACTGCCTCTTGGCTCGTCCTCTGGGAGGGAAATTTTATTTATTTAATTATTTTAATTATTTTTTTCCTCCCAGTCCTACTATCCCTATGTATATGTATATATATATATATATA
>QODF01000091.1:1355323-1418565 GCA_024372805.1 Oostethus manadensis | reverse complement strand
ATATATATGTGTGTGTGTATGTATATTATTATTTATTTTATGAGTTTTTTTTCTTTATTTTCCTGTATTTTTGCTTATTTTGCTCTGTGACTGTTCTGGTTGTTGCTGCAATCGTGATTATCATGGTTGTTTATAATATGGTTGCAATATGCCTGTGAGGTTCTTCTGCACCCTTTCTTATATCCGCCCCACCCATCCCTTTTCAGGTCGGGTCCAGCATCGAAATGTGGTTCAACAAAATGTATAATAAACGCAGTCAAATGTCAAGCGAGACTCATTTGGATTATGAAGTCTCCCTTGGCAAAGCAATTTTGCTCAGCACTTAAAGGCAGCTTGACTCACATTCAACTGTTATGATGATGGACAAGACAAAACAAAAAAACAAATGTTCCCTCATTCCTTGTAAGCTGACATCCTACAAAATAAAAGAATCATAAACTTTTCTCAGGGGAAAAACAAAGGGATAACACACTTAGATAATATCATAGCGTAAGGAAAGTTTGTGTCATTTGATACGCTCACCTCCCAATATGGAATCAGCAGAACCAAATTCTTAGAATAGCACCAAATCAAATCTGTAATAGGAAAAAAATACACGCCCAATCAATTGAACCTGCAAATGCCAACCAGGGTGGCAGAATTCTGTAACCTCTGCACCCTAAAGTTATTATCAAAAATATATAGGCTTAACACGATAACAGAGGATTTAGTACACCTACCGCCTGCGAAATGGGAAACAGACCTACTCAGTAATATGGATCAAACACATGGATACAAATATGTTCAAATACATTTAAAATGTTTAATAAACTTAAATTTACAGCTAATTCAGTTCCAAATTCTTCATAGGACTCATTATACAGGACAAAGGATGTTCAAGATGGCTCTCACAAAGTCAAATATTTGCTCACAGTGCACAAACAAGAAGAAGAAGAAAAAAGAATACGAGTCATTATGTCACGGTTTGGTTGTCTCGGCATGATGTTGACGACCCCGTGGATGCAGAGAGCTGGACGCCAGGCAGGTAAGGTGAATGTTCTTTTAATAAGGAATAGTGCTGCAGAGGCCGCACGGTGGATGACTGGGTAGCACGTTGGCCTCACAGTCAGGCGGTTCAGGGTTCGAATCTCCATTGGGCATCTCTGTGTGGAGTTTGCATTTTCTCCCCGTGCAATCTAATGGTGCGCGAAACCGCAAACAACATGAGACAAATAAATGTTTGTAATGTGTTTCAGACTCGGCGGAAAATTACTCCCACGGCTGGACAGATGAGGCTCTTCAGAATGGTGAGACTTGGCCCTTTGTATACTGGTTTAAAGAAACATCCAGAGGTGTTTGGATGGGTACGGTGCCGGCAGTATACTTTAAGATTTGCACAATGCATTTGTGGTATTGATAGGATTGGAAATGAAAACAAATGGAGCAGGTGTGGAATTTTTAAAATGTCAAAATAGATAGCCTAAATGTTTTGAAAGGGCTGGATTTTTTTGGTGTTGGAGTGGTTTTAACCGCTTGAGAAGTGAGGAAGTAGTAGTTCTGATGAAAACTGACTGTTTATGGAATTTTGGGAGTGTGTGAATGTTTTTTTTGGGGGGGGGGTATTTTGTAAAGATAAGCTGATAAGAATCTCAGCTTTGTCATATACAGTAAGTAAAAAAGCTTCAACTTCACTTTTGCTCCTTTTTTCCCATTTTTGATGTTTTTTCCAAATATTTTATTGTTTTTTTTAATGTTATGACTTTATTTGCATATTATGTTGGCTGTATTCCCAAAATATTTATAACTTTTCGCCCAACCTAATAGAAAAAAACTTTATTTATTTTTGTTTATCATAATATTGTGACTTTTGAAATAATGTTTTTCCTTTAATATTTAAACTCTTAATATTTAAACAAACGCACGCGTGAGTCGGAGGGTTCCCAGCGAAACCCCGAGGCGCAATGAAAATGAGGGCCGGCGCCTCGCCGGTTGAGGTGGGATTGCCCTCAACCACCGCGCATGCGCACCGCCGGCCCGTCTCTGTCCGCGCTGTCGGGGAGGTGGAGCCTGAGCGCGCGCGATAGTACCCGAAAAATGGTGAACTATGCCTGGGCAGGGCGAAGCCAGAGGAAACTCTGGTGGAGCCTGACGTGCAAATCGGAATGGAATTTAAACTCTATGCTACTAAAATGACATTAATTCTTCCTCATAATATTATCCGTTTATTTTTTTGAAATTTTTACTTTTTCCGTTGCTGCTGTTGGTTTTTAAAAATGTCCAACTATTTCAGCTTTCTTTTTGTAATTTATAATAATATTTATAATATTCATTTGTCTTTACTCCTGTAACAGTAAAACAAGTGTGAATGAACATACATTTTTGGGAGTCACAATTGATGATAGAATGAGTTGGAAACCTCACATCAAACATACAACATAAAGTAGCAAGACATACTTCAATACTGAATAAAACAGAATTTGTCCTGGATCAAAAATCACTCCACACTCTCTATTGTTCTCTGGCGTTACCATATTTAACTTATTGTGTGGAGATATGGGGAAATAACTACAAAAGTACACTTCACTTACTTAAGGTACTGCAAAAAAGATCAGTCTGGATAATCCATAATGCGGCTTACAGAGAACACACAAGTCCACAATTTGTTCATCAGGTAAATTTTCAAACCATGCATTCCATCCATTTTTTGTTATACTGCTTATCATCATTAGAGTCACAGCTATGCTGGAGCCTATCCCAGCTGTCTTCGGGCGAGAGGCGGGGTACACTCGGGACTGGTCGCCAGCCAATCGCAGGATTTAGGAACAAATTAAACGTAAACACCTATACAGTATATGCATGCTAAAAAACGTTAGTACTTTGGTATGTGGAATTCAACTATGGAATTGATTAAGTAAAGAACTAATACAATGCTCTACAATAAGTGACTTCAAGAAACAGTACAAGCAGTTGATATTTACAAAATACAAGGAAGAAGAGTCCTGAACTATTGTGTACATTCAATGTTGTGTCTACTCACTACTACACCTAATAACTCTTCATTTCTTGTGAGAAAATTGTCTGTACTCGCCTACAATTTAACTATGTTCTGTTCTATTTGTTTGTATAATATTTATTGAGTATCACTTAGCATACTGCTATATAATTTTTTTTTACCATGAAAAGGACACTGACTATTCAACACACTGTCACATGACCTTACTTATGCATTTTAAACTTACTAAAAGCAGAACGTGCGCAAATGTTTTGAAATAAAATAAGTTTTGCTTCTTCCTACTCTTTTTGGACATGTGGAACTGTCAAGTGTATTAAGTGATGCATTCCAATGTCATTTCTATGCATGTTCAAAAAAACTTAAACCATTATTTTAAAACAGTACAGCTTGATTCATTGTTTTGTTTATCATAATATTATAATATTTTTTTTTCTTAATAATTCACTTTTATGCTACCAGAATTATGTTATTTATCCTCATACTACTACAATGTTAGTTGGGTTAGATTACTTTTTGTCCTCTTAATGTTTTGACTTTATTCTTATAAAATGCCTCCTGTTTTTTGTCATTATTGTTGTTTGTTTTCTTTAGTTTTCCTGTCAAATTAGATTTTTAGAATGTGTTGCAGGCCAATAAAAAACCGTGAATGAGCCACTGACCCCCTGCCTTAACTTTTTAGCCTGCTGTCATTCCCCTAAGCTTACCCGGACCTCCAAGTGGAAAAGTGTTCTCCTCAGGTAACAAAGAGTAACTAGGACATGTGGCTTAGGGCATCACGTCAACGGAGGCCCCAGCTTGAGAGAGTACTCGCATCCAAAAATTGTTCATGACCGGCTTTGAACCCCCTAAGGCCTAAAGTCCTCAGCAAGCATGAGAGGAGAAGATTTGATCTGCGTAAGCACCTGCTCAAGGGCCACTCGGGCAAGGTAACGCCGGCAAAGGCGTTGGTTCTCGTTTGCAAGGACAGTGGTTGGCAAAATAGGACGGGTAGTTGCTGTCTCATTCATTTCATTGCCTCACCTGCTGGAGACCTTTCTGTGGAACACTTGGAAATATTCCTTTCTTCTTTCCAACACTATTAATAATCCGGGTAAGTGTGCTCATTTATTTATTTTACCACGTTTGTCATGTTGGGTTAATAACATTTTATAGTATTGTGTATTCTTAAAGACATCTTTTTAGAATCAGACATAATTGATTTTTTTAAGTTGAAATAAAATTATTATTTTAAATACTACAAAATGTAATACTTATTGTTTTATATATCAACATATGTATATATATTTTTTACTTACTTTTTTATACTAAAAATTATAATAGCATTATCCCTCGTGTTTAGCCTTTCCACATTAAAGGAAACAAATACGACTTATGTAGAATTTTAATTTGACGGGGGGGCGGATATCGAAGAATTAAAAAAAAAAGCATTAAGCATTAGGCTTCACCAACCTAGACAACAGATTGTTTCAGTATTGAGTCCCACTGTCTGATAAACGCTTAATAATAAAACATGTCGTCCATGCTCCAAACAAGATTAGTACATGTCAAGGACATCACCTCATTGAAAAGTTAAACTGGTATCAAGCCTTCTTTGCACACAGATTTGCCTCAAAGGGCCTGCCACACAGCAGCTGTTCCTGGTTAATCACAGCCACTTGCCACACACTCACACTGATCTTCACCGAAGAAGTCAATAATTCCTTTGTGGCTTCTGTAATACACTTACAACTGTAGTGCAAACTCAGAATCCAACCGCTGTCAGTGCATTTACAGAGCATGATGAATGTCATGCAAGGATGCTTTGTAGTAAAAATACATTTAGAACACAGTTGGACTCATGCAGTGTATTAATAAAATGACCAGAGGCATGCCATTTTGAAATCTAGGCAAATCGGGGCAAAAATCTGGCATATATTTTCAACACTAACCAACACTTCTTCCGTCAGTACATTTCAATGTGTAGAGTCCACTATGTTTTTCTTTGTATGCCTCAGTTTGTGTACATTTTTCGGTTCGCGTACAATATGCCGCGTCATGTCATTAATACACTGCGTGAGTCCAGCTGTGCTCTATAAACAGTACAGTAGTGTTCTAAATAATAATAGTGTAATGTGACTAACCACTTTAAGTACTGTTATTAGTATATTTTTATTGCTACACTGCAAAGAAGTTACCAGCAGGTGCACTATTTTCTCAGAACGCAAACAAGACCCAGCATTCATGGTATGCATGCAATTTGAAAACATCTGTGTGAAGCTAATATATTTACAAGAATCCCCCACAAAGTCTCTCTGTTGGGCATATTTATCACATACCAGAGATCACGGATCAGTTTGCATATGTCAAAATACTTGAAGAGGTCATGCTGAAGAGGTCATGCTTGAAGAGGACATGCCCTTGAAATGGGCAACAAGACAACGACCCCAAACTCCAAATAATAATAAATGGAAAATCTTGGTTCCAAACCAACAAAATGAATGTTATGGATGGACAGCCCAATTCCCAGACCTTAAATCATTGGAGAACTTGTGGGGTGACATGAAAAATGCTGTTTCTGAAGCAAAACCAAGAAATGTTAATGAATTGTGGAATGCTGTTAAACTATTTTGGAGTGGTAAAACAGCTGAAAGGTGCCACAAACTGGTTGACTCCGTGCCACAAAGATGTGAAACAGTTATAAAAAACTAAATATTAGTTTAGTCATTTACAGGATATAGAAAGGACTTAGAAACGTTTGTACAAAATAGTTTTGAGTTTGTAAAGTCAATGGCAGAAACTGCTATTATTTTCCCAACTGCACAGCCTTAAGAGCGTGCATATATCGACTTACTGTGTCTTGCTTGTTTTCTGAGAATCTACTGCAGCTACTGCTTTTGCTTTGGAAACTGGAGGTATTGATGGAAGGAGTCTTGGTTCCGTCTCGCAAAACCAACGCAGTCATTGCAAATTACAAGTTTAATATCCGAAGGAAACACCACAGACATACTGTTAGTCAGGTACACAGCGAGCAAGCGCGTTACTTGCGAAACACGCTTGTTTATACGCTTCAGACGCAGTGTGATGAGGTCATAATTTGCAGGTCATAAAATACGGGAGCCAATATGGCTATATATAGCATTTTAAAAAATTGCATTTCATTCTTGGCACAAAAAAGCCGACTAAATGCATTTGGTCATGATCTTTGAGTAGTGACCGAAAGGACAAGCTCGCGGGTACAAGCGGCCGAAATGAGTTTTCTCCGCAGGGTGGCTGGGCTCTCCCTTAGAGATAGGGTGAGAAGCACTGTCATCCGGGAGGGACTCGGAGTAGAGCCGCTGCTCCTCCGCATTGAGAGGAGCCAGATGAGGTAGCTCGGGCATCTGGTTAGGATGCCTCCCGTACGCCTCCCTGGGGAGGAGTTCAGGGCACGTCCAACCGGTAAGAGGCCTCGGGGAAGACCCAGGACACGCTAGATATACTATGTCTCTCAGCGGGCCTGGGAACGCCTCGGCATCCGCTGGGAAGAGCTGGACGAGTGGCCGGGGAGAGGGACCTCTGGGCTTCCCTGCTAAGGCTGCTGCCCCCGCGACCCGACCTCGGATAAGCGGAAGAAAATGGATAGATGAATTAAGGGATAAATGACTATTTTATGTTACATTTATCTTTATTAAACATGCCACTGTTGTTGCGAGATCAACACGGACGCCGTCTATGTGTTTTTCCACGAGTTATTTCTTGAAGTCAAGATTGTTTGTCACCTTTATCAAAACGCTGCCCTTTTCTTTGATTCCATATTGGGTTATATTGCATCCATGATCAAGAGAAAAACAGAGACATGAGATGAGAAAACGGTGTCCGTATTGATCTCGCTGCCACATCGTCTTCAACAATCACGTCTTCAATTAAGGTAAAAAAATAACTATAAATGTTTGTTGATTCATTTCTATGCATTTAGACATGTTTCTTGTTAGATTTTTGGCCTTGTGGAACAAAGGTTTAAATGCATTCCAGACACTTAACAAATACATTTCACTGAGAATAGTTATAGTTTACATGCAGAAAATGATGTGCGATGGTTATGAATGAGGTTTGGATGGAGTTTATTGCTTATGCAGATTTGTTGTACATCCTGGCGAGATGGAATTATTTGTGTTTTTCACCTCTTTTGGCCCCATGGCGGGTTATTTTGCATTATTATTTGGCAGTCACACTAAGTAAAATATGACATTGATTCAGCAACGCATGGGGTGCTTTATTTGGAAACTCCATTTTTTTGCAGAACAATACAGCACAGGACAAAATATTCTGCAGTCAAACCTCAGTTCTCATACGCACGGGTTTTTGTAGGATTCTGGTTTTTGCAAACATTTGCCCATATTTTTTTGTACACTTTCTTGGTGTTTTGTGCAGTAATGCACTTAACAAAGTAGTCTGCTTACCTGTGTATCATTGCACCCAAAAAATTGTGAGCTGACTGGATTTATATTATTTCCTATGGGAAAAATTTTCTTCAAACATTGTGGTTTTTGCCTGACCTTTTGGAACATATTAATGACGAATGACGAAAAAACAAGGTTCCGCTGTAGTTTAAGTGCAGTAAATATACGAAAACCAAGACACGGAAAAAATATTTTAAAAAATTATTGTCATGTATATAAGTCATGTAAAAACTGGGGTGTATGAAAATCAAGGTTGGAAAAAAATGAAAATTTGCAAGAATTTACATTTTGCAGTGTTGGATTTTAAGAAAGTTTTAAGTAGAGCTTCAAAATACAAAAAGAAGAAATGGGAGCCAGACCTTTTTTTTTGTGAGTATATTTTGGTGCCAGTGTTTCCAGGAGGTGGTGAAGATGGCACCATGGTGGTCATCCGATGTCTGGAACTGATGTCCAATTTTGTAAATGTCCTTTTCCATCCATCCCCAAATGCTTTCAGTTGGATTTAGCTCTCGGGAACACACAGGACAGTCCAAAAGAGTGATCTTATCCTTCTGGAATAAGTTCTTTGTCAGGCGGGCATTGTGAAGTGCGGTGTCTTGTCCATGGGGGTAGTAAAAAAAAAAAAGCTTCTTAGCTTTTGCTTGTCAAGTTTGTTGGATTTATTTTTTATCAAAGTACTAGTCTAGTCAAATCGCTGTGTGGCCACTGGCTATTCCGTGTTTGAGTGATACTCTTCGTTTTGTTTTCCAAAAGACAAGGTTTAAGACAACAATGGATGAAGCAAGTACATAAGACAATCGGAAACCGAACACGCTGTCTTTTATTTGCAGCGACCATTTCACATAGTGCTTTGGAGGTACACCTTCATTGGATTCACAAGGAGCCATTTGCCTTGAAAGTACAGTATAAACACATTTTGGTTGCTAGGACGCTATTCCTGGTGCTATGCTACACAGGAAGGGACAAGACGAACCAAGTCAAAGTTGCAGCGGAACAGTAAAACATGTCTTGTTTACGTTCTAAACAGTATGCCACCATAGCGACAAGCATTCAAAGCATATAAAATTGATGGATCTTGACAAAATACACACTAAGTGTGTCAGTCCAAGTTTAGGTTGTTGCTGGGTCTTCCAACCTTTCTTCATTACCATCTTGTGCCTGCATGCAAAGAGAAATGTATTATTCTAGCAAAATGACCAAAAGAGCAAAGAGTTTGTGTCTTAACTGTGTACATTGAATTTATGGACTTCCTAAACTAAAACTTTATGAATTAGAACAGTGGTATACAGTTGTTTAGCCATAATAAATACATTTATTGATATTTTTTGCACAGCAAGCAGAAGGCAACAAATGTTCTTAGGAACCAAATGATCTGTGGTTCATTATAATCTGAGAATCTATATTGATTGTCTCACAGGCATGCAGACAAGTGGTGATGCTGGGTTCAGATCAGTGCAAACAGCAGGGTTTTCCAAAGCCAAGTTCACCATGTGCTCAGGCTCGTCTACTCGTTGTTGTCCCACCTTGATGATCCATCTAAGCATGGAGATGTTCTGCTGTTTTGCAAACCTAAGACGATAAGAGCTGTCTGACGGATCAATTCTTTCTCCAACTGGGCCGGCAGAGCAATTAAAGCTTTAAGTAAGCATTAAGTCGTGTACCAAGCAACATCGTAGAAATACCGTGTACTTTTGAAGTAGTCTCAGGACGATCCGAAAATTGCGGGTGAGTGCTTATGTGGGCATTTTATTCTTGAGCAGGATACTGAAGCATTTGAAAATAGGAGCAGTAACTATTGGAAGACAAGGCGAGATTTTAACATTATATGGAGCTAATTTGTGTTGATAAGCTTCCTTTGCTCGTTATTAATATTCCCATACAGATGCTGTGGCGTTTGGCTTTGCGGTCATCTTTTTTCCTCCAAATTTCTGTTATCTTACATTGCTCCTCCTGAGGCTTCCTTGATGGTGTGTGCATGTGTTTGCTAGTGGCCCCGCCCACCCCAGAGAGATAATGCGACTTTTAACATGTGACAAGAGGTCTTGCTCCGTTCTATGAAACGCTGTTGTTCTCAGCAGCGTCAAGGTGCTGAACCAATGCACAGAGGGAACGCTCTTCTTGCCTGTTTGGGAGAGACAAGGAAAACAGACATGCATGCGTTATTGCATGATTAATTGATTTATTTATTTTTTTAAGAAAAATCTTGTCACATATTAATCTTGCAAGATTTTGTGACACAAGCTCTTGTAACACCCCAACCATATTGTCACCTTTGCATTCACATTACCCAATATAGTAGACATAATCTGAGAAAAGAAGACTTTTAAGACAGTTTACCACGCAAGGGAGCAAATTGTGTGGCGGGGTTCAGAGTTGATTTTTAGCTTGTTGTAGGCTATGGCAGCAACAGTAGCCAGTGTTGTTATTATTATTATTATGTTGCTTGTTGTAAGATAATTCAAACCTGCAATAAAAGCCTGTTGTTCTGGTGATCAAGTCTGGCTCTTGTATCACAGAACAATTACTGACACCTAGTGGCAAATATAAAATACTACATTCACATGTTGATTGGTGGTCTTATTGCCTTATATTTGTATTTTAGTTCATTTAGCTATTTTTATGCCAGAAAATACTTAATTTGGGGAAAATATGTACAATTTTCTTAAATAAAACATATTTGTGAATAATAATTGGTGATTGGCAACCACAAACAGTGATTTTTGAATTCATTTTTGAAAATCACTTGGAGTGATAGAGCGATGTTTTGGCCGCGTGGTAGCAAGTGATGGCTGTAATCAGTTTGGCTCTAGACCAGGGGTGTCCAAAAACATAATCTGACAAGAAAACAAAAATCTGTAAAAAAAAAAAGGAAAATTCTGAATTATTTTTCAGGAATAAATTCAAAATATTAAGAGAATAAAATTGTAATCCAACAAGAAAAAGTCATACTTTTACGAGAATAATGTAATAACATTATGTAGAAAATGTCATTTTAGTAGCATAGAGTTAAAATATGGGAAAAAAATACTTTTAAACTTTTAAGTCATAATATTACGAGAAACAAACAAAGTTGTAATTTCTGGGAAATTAGATAGCAGAAAAAGTTATAATATGGTGAGAATGAAGTCAAAATATAATGGGATAAATTATACAAGAACAAAATTTAAAAAAAGAACGTTGGAATAGTTGGAAAACAGCTGAAAAAGCGATTAATCAAATACCAAAATAATTGTGGTTAATTGATTTATCTTAAACTTAGTTGTTGCAGCTCTAATCTTAAATGATGTAAGGTAACTTCATTAAGCATGTCCGAAACCAATAAACCTTGACCATGATCATACCTGAAAACAATATTTTCTTTCACTTTGTTTCAATGGCGATTGCTCTAAGACTCAACTTCCCCTAAAATGTCCTCCCAAAAAGTAGTGAAATATGTAGTGCTGTGTGTACATTTCATTGACTAAATACGCCCTCGAATACCTCCCTCGTTTGCTCAGATTCAGCTACTTATCACAGATACACCACTTTTTCTCATTCATCCCCGCAGCACCATGGCAATTTTACACAGTCGGATGCTGAGCATCTACTGACTTTGATGGGGAAGCTTAGAGTAGCTGTAGCAGCGATGATTTCATGTTATTTTTTGACAGTACAATTGTTATTAGTCACCAAATAAACCACCTACCCCCATTAACTGGTGTTATACATCCCTCCAACACAGCGACCAACATCCATCCTTCCATTTCTCTCCAAGATCCTAGAGAAAGTAGTTGCCAATCAATTTCCTTCAAAACAATCATCTACTTGAGGTTTTCCAGCCAGGATTTAGTATGCACCACAGCACAGAAACAGCACTCCTAAAAATGACTAACTATGTCCTCACCACCTCAGACAAAGGCCTCGTTTCAGTTTTAGTTACAGCAGCATTCGACACAACTGACCACCAAATTCTAATACGGTGATTAGAACTCACCTTTGGCATTAAAGGAACTGGATTAAAATGGTTTCAGTCTTTTTCTGTCAGGTCGCCTGCAGTTTGTATCCGTTAATAATAAACAATCTAGACATGTGAAGGTCAATAATGGTATCCCTCAGGGTTCTGTGCTAGGACCAGTATTATGCAGCCTTTTTATGTCCCCTATAGGTACCTGTAATGTTATTAGAAAACACTCCATTAATTTCCATTTCTATGCAGATGACACGCAACTGTACTTATCAATGAAACCTAACCAAGCGAGTCAGCTGTCCAAACTCCAGGCGTGCCTAACCAACATAAAGAGCTGGATGACTTAAAAATGTTTTACTACTAAACTCAGATTAAACTGAAATCATAGTCCTTGGTTCCCAGTACCTCAGAGACAAGCTTAAAAATGGTTTTATTGCTCTAGATGGTCTTGTACTCACCCCCCCACTATACAGACAGAAACCACGGTGTCATCTTGGATCAGGATTTTTCCTTTCGTTCCCAAATACGACAAGTATCAGAATTTTCCATTTACCAAACTTAAAGAAAATCTGAAAATTACTGCCACTACCAAATCCAGAAAAACGTGAAAAACAAGAAACCCTTCAATTAGTCCAAAACTGGAACCTGAAAATATACCACGTGTGAAAATCTGTGTACCTAAAACTAATGTCTTTAATGATAGCAGGACATTTGAATCCCATGTTAGCCTTGTTAAAATGAGTAACGCGGCATTGTGTTTAAAGAGACCATTTACAGTCAAGTTGAGTTTTGATTGTGCATGTGTTTTCTGGGATTTCCGAGCATACTTAAGTGCAGCAAATTTTACTTGGGCAGTAAGTGCGTTAGTGAGTGATAATGATATCTACTGATCGTGTTTGTTTTTCTGTTTTTTAGACCACACATACACGCATAGTAAAGGGTTTGTTGTGATGTTCAGAGTGTCCTTAAATGCACCTTACAGTCATCTAGGAATTGTGGTTCCCAGGACGAAGGAACTAGAGACATGTTTGTGAGTTGGAGATATATAGCATATTGTGTTGGAAGTGCATTGCTGTTGATGTGCTCAGGCCAGTACAAAGTTCTAAAAGAGCGTCAGATTGTGTGTGGCTCTGCAGGGACGCTATTGTGGCTTTGTCTGCCGTCATAACAGAGGTCTGGCTTGCCTTGATGTGTTAATTACACTAAACATTTGAATGTAATCAATGAAATAAATTAGTTACCATATTATTTTTGACAGGCATGATAAATATTGGTTGTGTAAAGATTACGCAAAGACTGGCGATTGAACCAGCAACCATCAAATTGGGAGCCCATTTGAATGGTTGGCATGGTGGCACCATTTATTTTTAAGCAGACTAAAAATGGCAGATGAATGTTTTGAAATGTAGAAATAATTTCAATGAGTCAGGCATGGAAGGTCAGACATAACATAGTGAAAAAGCGGTAGGTTTTTGGTTACTTTGTCTTTCCTCCCCACTCCGTTTGAATCCCTTTTTTAAGTTTGGAACAAATAAATTGGGGGGCTAACTAGTTTACTTGGTAGAATGCTATGTTGAAAGCGGCAGCTGTCTCTTACGTCCCTGTAGTGATCCTGCCTGCGCATGACAGTTAAGGAATATGTTGTAAACAAAGGTTAATATTAGTTATTATTAATGATTATTTTTTATAGCCACTGTTGTTTTACTTTAGTACAATGGGTCTAGTTCTTATTGGGTCAATTTGGTGTTTTTACTTGAGAGAAATTGACCAATTTTTCTTTGCCTATGTGACAGCATTATACTCTTAAGACAGCGGTGGTCAAAGTTTTAGTGAAAAATGAAAGGATGCAACTTTCCCACTTTGACATTATGTAAAGCAACATACGTAGATATGCTTTTTAAATTCTAAACTCGTACTGGTGCTTGTCTTGTATATTTCTTACGTACCTTTTGAGTACTAAGTTGCCGTGTGATGATTTTAGCGTTCTTTCCAAGATGACACCATGAGTCAGACTGTTGTGTTGAATGACCTCCTGCAATTTCCAATGGGCTGAGGAGCTCGTTGTTAGTCGCACTGTAGCTCGTTATCGGCTCCCGCCAAAGGAAATAGCTACCGTTTCCTCACTGACGCTTGAGCGGAACCGTATTTAAACGATTAATAGTACTTTAGAAGTAAAGGAGAAGTCACAGTAGCGGCTTACATACCGAAAATTACATTATATATATTTCAACAATGCAAAAAGCCGATTCTTGGTATCAATCTCACAATTTTCTTTGTTTGTAATCTTTGTAAATTTTATTTTCATAATGTTATGAGTTTATTCACATATTATTATTATTTCCCTGACGTCATTTTTCAGAAATTACAGCTTTGTTGTGCTTTGTTTGTTCATCATTATATTACGACCTAAAAAAATTGAATATATTAAATATATTGAAATATTAAAAATATTTATTTCTACATTTCAACTATGTGCAACTAAAATGACATTATTTTTCCTCATGATATAGCAACTTAATATTTTTATTTTATTCCAGTAAAATGACCTACTTTTTCAAAAATGACAATTTGTTTTTTCTTCTCATAACATTCTGACTTTAAAAAAGTATTTTTTCTTTAACATTTCAAATTGATGCTACTAAAATGATCTTTTTTTTGGTAATATGTTATTTGTGTAAAATTATGGCTTTTTATCATTGAAGTACATGTTTTTCTTTCAATATTTTGACTTTATTGTGGTATAATTACTGCAGATGTTTGTGTGCTGTTTTTTTTTTCTTGTTAAATTATATTTTTTACAATGTGCGGTGAACTAATTAAAAAACAAACAGCTGTGGGGTGCATTTGGCCGCCCCTGCACTAAACAACTAGTGTTCAGAAGTCACTTAAAATGCGTAAAGACTAAAAATGTAGTAAAAAAAAAATCCGAATTCTTGTAACGGCTTTAAAGTTTTCTGGAAGGTAGCTTTCTTTAGACGCTCTTTCCACTGCTCTGACGTTATTCGAGGGCATTTGCTACGGGTGCGACCGGCAAGGTCCTAATCTGTGACATCGCTGTGGCCCGTGGCACATCGAGGATTTGTAGAGTGTAAGATTAGGGCTCTACGTCGTCATAAATCTCTGCGTCTCAATCCAGCCGTGGGGTGGCGGGTGGGCAGTCGCTTGCTGTCGTCTGTGATTTCAAAAGTGGACTTTCAGATCTATGTTCTTTTCAGCATCGTTGATTTGTCTCCAAGTTGGCGCTTCCCAGAGTAAGACTTTATATATAATATATATATATACATATATATGTATATATATATTTTTAAACGTTTTTGGATCTTTGATTTTTTATCAGTTAAATGAATTTAGATACTTTTATGCAGTGATGAATTATTGCATACCTGACATGTACGAGCTGTCCCAAGCTGTGGTTGGAGAGTACAGCCTCCAGGCTGGTGGAGAACCCTGTCTGTATCAAAGCGAAGGAGTAGGATACGGACACTGTGAACCCCAAGTCTTGCACCATCCACCCTGTATGGAGCAGTCTTGGCCGTCCAGCCAGCACTACACTTTTTTGTACGGTGGTGCCCCTTCCGCTTTCAAGGGTGACTTCTGCAGCATGGAGGTACAGCTGAATGATTTCCATCTTCCCCCCGAATATTTTCCGGAGATCAAATCAGACCTCTCACACCTGCGGTGGATACAAGGGTCACACAAGAAAGGTAGGATACCTGGATACTGATTTTGAGTGAAGGTGTGCAATCTCTTGTCTTGGGCTTACATCTGTCACGGTCATTTTTGGAAAATGAGGGACCAGTCTTCGATCAATGAATCAATGATGTCTGGGACGTTGAGTCTCAGCGTAAATCCAAGTCTGACGGCGTCATATGGTTCTTCATTGATTGGATGACTATTGATTGGCGACAGAAGGCTCATCATTGCTTCTCCACAAAGAAATATTGATCGGACTCTTAACCGCTCGTCCCAAAGACTCCTTCCATTCCTAATTCAAAACTTGCTCAACTGAATCCCAACCTGGACCATTTGCTGCAATCCTGTGAACGTTTTTTGTGGCAAATTTTTATTTGTGATAATTGACTCCCATACATGCACAGGATTCTGATAACTACTCAGTATCATTCAATGCAAACTGTGTCAGCTTAAAGCAAAGCTATCTTTTCATAGCACCAAGATCATAAATGACCTTCACATGGAGAGAAAATGCTTATTTATTTTGAAAATGGCTCAGTGGCTTACACAAGGGCACTTTGTCCATAATCAGAATGGTAAAACAATCAATTTTCTAAATATTTTTGGTTGCAAAGGGATTTGAACATGGGTCGCCACCCTGTGTTCTATTCCGCTATCTGTCTGGACACAGGATCTGGAAGGTTTAGATTCTCAGGGCATTGAACTGGACCGTTGCCATCAGTCCGTAAAACGTGTGATTGTTTAGGCCCTTTTCTGTACTTTTTGGCTTTCCTATTCTTCTTGCTATCGAGTGCGTCACATCTTCTGGTGTTTTTATGAAGTCTTCTATGAAAAGTAAATGCAGGTTCTTAAAGGCTTTTTTTTTACAGCTCTCACAATTGTCTCTGGTGCCCTTCTTGGTCTACCTGTTCCACCTTTGTTGCTTAGAACACCAGGGATTTCTCCCTTCTTAAGAACATTCCAAATGGCTGTAGTGGCTATGACTGATTTTTGTGCAATACCTCTGATGGATTTTCGTCGTTTGTTCTGTTGTTCTGTTGTTTTCTACACAAGCAAAAACCGATCCTAATCTGAAAGTGAGCTTAGACATGCAGTGCTATTTATTGATTGAATGAAGAAGTCATGTAAAAGTACACACCTGCCAGTCACATGTCCCAATACTTTTGCTCACATGCAAAAGGTGCTTTGTACTCAAACATTTTCATTTTGCAGGAAAAATAAAAGAACTAGCCAAAATGTCACGTCTGGCTTTTTAGATACCAGTCTGCATTTAAATCATACTAAATATTTAATTAAACCAGGGGTGTCCAAAGTGTGGCCCGGGGGTCATTTATGGTCTGCTGTTTTTTTAATGGATTGCGGAATATTCTAAAAATATAATTTTAGCAATAAAACTTAAAATAATAAAGTAAAATAAGTACACTTAATAGAGTAATAATAAATAAATATTAATTTTTGTAATTTTACAAGAAAAAATCAAAATATTAAGAGAAAAACGTTGTAGAATAATATAATTATCAGAACAAATGTTTTAGTCGCATGAGGTTTAATCATTTAAAAATATATATTTTTTTCTGTTTCTAGAGTGGTAATATTATGAGAAACAAATTAACAAGTAAAGCTGTAATTTTTGAATTATTGGTTTAGGGAAAATGTCATAAAGAGACTAGAATAATGTCAAAATATTATAGGAATAAAGTCATGAGGGTTATGGAAAAAACATTTATGAGAAGAAAGCTGAAATAGTTGCAAAATTTAAAAAACATCAACAGCAAAATGGAGGGAAACAACTGTAATTTTCCAAAGATAAATCCAAATATTACTATTTAAATATTGCAAATTTACAATAATAAACTTTTATTATTATTATTATAGTATTAGGGGAAAAACATTTTATTTAAAAAGTGATAAAAAAAACTTTTTTAAAGGTTGTAACATTATGAAAGCAAACAAAACAATATAAAGTTGTACTTTTAGCAAAATAATGTTGCTGAAAAAGTTGTTACTAGATTGAAGTAAAATTTTATTGTGGCCATAAAGTTATAAATACGTGAAGACAATTTTGCCTATTGCCTATTAAGCCTATATTAAGATAAAAAAGTTCTATCTAATGAGTAAAAAAGGAAGCAATTTTATAAGAATAATGTCTGAATATTATGTGGAAAATAGTATTATTTTAGCATCATGGAGTTGAAATACTAGAGAAAATAGACATTTTTAAAATGTCGCAATAACATGACAAACAAAATGAAATACATTTGTAAGTTTTGTAAAATTAAGCTTTGGGTAAAAGTCATAGTATGGAGTGAAGTAAAAATATTGTGGGAGTAGAGCCACAATATTATGAGAAAAAAATTTACAAAGATTACGTAAGAAGAAAGTTGCGATATTTAGAAAACAAACAAAAAAACCACGTGGTAAAAAAAAAAAAAATAATGATACTAATAATAAAGCTGAGATGCAGTTTTTTTCTTGAAATGCACATAACTTTTTAGCACATCTGCATGTGTTGCTTTACAAAATATCAAAGTATTTTATTGCGCTTTTTTTGCGCATTTTACCTGTATTCAGTTGACTCATCATCAACCATTCCTTGTCTAAATCAGTCTTGCGTGTGTAGTTAACACAATTATGAATAATAAACAACCGTGATTGATTTTTTCCCATCTTCCCCAGGGTACATACCAAGTTACCTGGACAAAGACGAGCTGTGTGTCGTGTGCGGGGACAAAGCTACAGGCTATCATTATCGCTGTATAACCTGCGAAGGCTGTAAGGTAATGAGCACGGATCTGATTGATGTGTGAAAGCGAATGTTCATTTGTGATGTGTTTCAAGTGTTTCTGAACACAGTGGCTGCCTCTGCCGTCTAGGGATTCTTTAGGCGGACAATTCAGAAAAACCTCAACCCAACCTACGCTTGCAAGTACGCGGGGAAATGTGCCATCGACAAAGTGACCAGAAATCAGTGCCAGGAGTGTCGCTTCAAGAAGTGTTTAGCGGTCGGAATGGCTACAGACTGTAAGTTTTATGACACAAAATAGAGACATACGTTTCTTTGCTCTTGATTTTTTAATACCACCATGCAGTGGATTCCCGCCCATTCACCATTCAGTTGCTGAAAACACATCTTATTCATCACAAGTTGATAATCATTTATGAAATTGAAGTTGCTACATTTAATTTTTTATTACAAAACTATTTACAGCACAGCCCCCAAATTGAGATCTTAATTGTGTGTGCATGTAGGGGTTCTGTAAAACTTTTTTTTTAACAATATGTGTGAAGTGGTGATTCGTGCAAACATCCACTGATGGCAAACAGGCAATTCATCTGTCAGCCTTGTTCACTGTATTTTCCTCGAGAGCAACCCCGTTCAGTACTACGAGCAAAGTTCTGCAACTGACTTTATTTCACCAGCCTAATTAGAAGCAAACAGACAGGGGAACACCTGGCCTTCCTGGTGGAATACGTAAACGGACAAAGACCAAGTGGAGGTCTTTGAAAGTAGTGTGTAGTATTGTGACTTACTTGAGTACTCTTCTAATATTTTGTCTTCATTCTCGTAAAATTACTACTCTTCTTTAATTGTTGCTGTTTATTAGTATTCGTGTGTAATTGTATTTGGAGAATGTAATTAAAAAATAGTTATTGCCCCTGGGCGGCACTTTGGATACCCTTATTGTGTAGCCTGTAGTCCTAATAACAACAACAGCAACATGACTGTAAATTTTTGATTGCTTCTATGAGATTTTATTTGGGCCAAACAAAAATGTTGACAATTTATGGTATTTTTCAGAATACAGAGCGCACCGGAATAAAAACCGCACCCACAATTTTTTTTAGAAAATTGTTTTTTTTGTGTGTGTTTTTTTTAATACATATGTTAGCCACACTAGACTATATTTCGCGGATATATATCGGTACGTTGTGAAATTAGATATGGTATTTTCACAGAAGGGATAAGCAGAAAGGAAAAGAAGACACAAAAAGATTAAGTGAATGTTTGTTTATATACCTTGTTTCCAAACAGTGCCTGTAACACGGCAATAAAACGGCTCAAACAGAAAAGAAAAGTAACTGTTTTTATTCCTTCTCATCCTGTTCACTGAAACCACTGAAGTCCACTTTTTCAGTGTCTTTGAAGAGTTGAAGAGCCTCAAACATCTCAGTCACACACAATTTAAGTCTCTCCGTCGCTCTCAATGTCGCTTTTCATCTTCATGATGAGGTTGAGAGTGCATCAAAAACTAAATTATTGAGAGATGCTGAATTTTTTTAAGCGACCGTACAAGTAACTGTCATCCAGCTCTGGAAAACCTTCACCCTCCTGCAACAACACAGCACTAACAGCTGGAGCAGGCCGCGCACCGTCCTTAAAGGGATAGTTCATTTTTGACATGAAGTTGTATGCCATCCCCATCATTAGTGTAATACATCAACTGACTTACCCCTCAATTAATCCAGTTCTGGTCAGATTTTGGTGATAAAGAACGTATTTCTGGTTAGTTGCTATGGCTTACTCTTACTCACACAGTCTGGTGATTTGCAAGACCAGGGTTCAAATCTCCACCTGGCATCTTTGTGTGGAGTTTACATGTTCTCCCCTTGCATGTGTGGGTTTTCTCCGGGTACTCCGGTTTCCTCCGATATTCCAAAAACATGCATGTTAGGTTAAAATCCTGACTATCAGTCAAGATAATCCATAATAGAGAGCAACCGTACATCCATGCTCCTCACTGATGTGACCCAAGAGGAAATCCTTGACATTGTACATACTTGTAAAGCAAAAACATCAACTGATTGTAATGGAATTGAAATGGAAACGATACAAATCGTTATCAGTGAGACTGCAGAACCGCTAACTTACCTCCGCAATTTATCATTCCAGACGGGTAAATTCCCAGACAAAATGAAAACAGTTAAAGTAGTTCCAATCTTCAAAAATGGGGATAAACATCACTTCCCAAACTACTGACCAGTTTCATTATAACCACAATTTTCTGAAAATTATTGAAAAGTTATTCAGCCACAGGTTGGACAAATTTCTTAATAAGAATGACATACTCGCGGACATCCAATACGAATACAGAGCTATTATTTCCATTGATTGAAATCACCTAGGAAATTATAAATGCTCTAGACTGTAAAAAGTGTGCAGCCGTAGTATTCATGGATTTAACTTTCTCCCATAAATAAATCTTTCTCTCAAAACACTCGGTCGGACATTGCATTTGACGTTGACAGGGATGCCTCAGGCCATGTGGCCACCAGAACAAGGTGAACACCCTACATGGGCAAAGGCAATGTCCCCTCTTTGTAAAGGATTGGGCAAAAGTGCAGTTTTCCTCTAAAACTGAGATACTTACTGAACTGACCCATAGTAAAGATCTGTGGTGGGTATACAGGTTGATTGTGAATGAATCATTGGCATGGATGTGTCCTGCCCACTCATTTTGTCTTACCGCCCTCCCCCAAGTGGTGTTGGATGAGGGCAAGAGGCTTGCCAAGCGGAAGTTGATTGAGGAGAATCGCGAGCGCCGTCGCAAGGAAGAACTCCAGAAAACTGCATGGGATCGACTGGATCCTACGCCGGAAGAGTGGGACCTGATCCACATGGTTACCGAGGCCCATATGGCCACAAATGCCCAGGGAAACCACTGGAAGCAGAAGCGGAAATTCTTGGTGAGATTTTGTGCCCTACCTGCTTCTTCTTGCTCATTACCACCCATCCCTGAGTTGTTTGCACTGCACACCCCCACGCCATCCACAACAGTTTGACGACTACGTGTGTTAATTGTGACAATGTGTTTGTTATATCCTTGTAGAGTGGGGGAGAATTACCTGAATGATGGAGAAAAGTGTGCTCTCACCGCAGCAGCACTCCTTTTTAAAATGAACCCTTTTATTTTTTACCTCTTTCTTGCCAAGCATAAACACTAACATGAATAACTTGCTTTTTTCACGCTTGTGGTTTTTTTGTTTTTGCCCATTTGCAGTACTGAAATTCACACTTAAGCTTTTTGGTCTTGCTCTTTTTCACTCTGTGGAAAACCTCATTTTCTGTCTGAATTGCAGTTCTCTCTTTCGCTCGAACATTCTGAGGGTTTTGTGGACCTGCTTTTTTTTCCTGATGTTTTTTTCCTCCAAAAAGTTGTACAGTAATCCCTCGTTGATCACGGCCAATTAGTTCCAGACCCGGACGTGATAAGTGAATTTTTGCCAAGTAGGATTCCTTATTTATAAATAATATCATATTTTTATTATTAGAGCATAAAAAACTGTTTACGACTTCCTAAATTCGGTTATTAAAGCTATCTAGATATTAAATAACAACCCTATAGTCACTTTTATGCTAACCCAATATAGTAGACATAATAAGACATATAAGACATAAACAGGACTCAAGAGTTATCATTGGGAGAAAAAGTAAGAGTAATTCCTGCAGTGTCAATTGTCTCATCACTGTAAGATTACTGACACCTAGTGACCAGTGTAGAATACTACATATCACAACATCTTTGAATGCCTTATATTTGTTTTTTACCTCGTTTAGCTATGGTTATGCTAGACAATGCTTCATTTAGGCAAAAATATGTAAAAATACCTAATAATTGGCCGTATTCAACCACAAAACGGTGAGAATTTTTTAACAAGTACGTTTTTCTTAAGTCGGAAAATTCGAAGCGCCAAGCGGCGAGGGATTACTGTACACATCTCAAGCTTTTGTCCTCTTCTGTTTTATATCCTGCAATTTCCTTTATCTGTCTTTCGTTTTAACCTGTGTTCTTTTTAGTTAGCTTGCTCCAGGTTCTCCATTGAAACTTCACAATTCCTGTTGATTATCCAACAGGTCGAGGAAACAATGCTTCTTAATGAAATAACATGTAATTTATTCTATACTTCTGACCAGAGTGCAGCAGGGGTGGAGGAAACTCAGGTATGACTTACCACACGCAGTCATTTGGTACGCTACAGTGGGATCCCCGCTATTCGCAAACAGCAAAGAAACATGAGTAATTGAGATCATTTTTGACCTTTTGTTAAAGCCAGCTTGCTCCTCCCTCTCCAAACTGAAATGTCGGATCAACATTTGCTATTAAAGCGACCCTCCCCTTTTTGTCTTCAATCGCTGTTGCTCACAAGCGACAAAGGAAGATATGAAGTTGAAAACGTATAGTAGAAGCACAACAAAAATATATATAATTATTAGAGGCATTTTATATTATAATACGTATACGTACTCTCCACTAATGAAGGATAATGACATAAGATCAGATGGAATTGGGGTGTACCATCTTTTGATAGTTTACACTTTGTAAACCAACCCTTATACTGCAGATTAGCTAAGAAGTTTCTGCATCTCAGCTTCGAGATGCAAGTGAAAAAGTCAATTATTAGAGTCAAGCTTTTCTCCTTAAATTCAACTTTTTTGCATGTTTTTCATCTATCCTGTTTTTCTTTTTTTTAATGTTATGACTTTATTCTCATAACATTGTATTCCTGTATTGTTATAATACCTTTTTTCCAACCTAATTTTCCAAAATGGGCAACTTCATTCTTTGTTTTGTTTGGTCTCCTGTAATACCTAGAAAACAACATATTTTTTCTTAATTTTTTCAACTATCTTTCCTGTAAAATGGCAAGCCTTTTCTGTATCTAAATATCATAACTTTTTCCTAACCTAATTTTCCTAAATTTGCGTCTTCATTCTTTGTTTTGTCTTTTTTCTCATAATATTATGTATATTATATGTATAATGTATGCTTCTAAAATTGTTTTCCTTAGAATTTTATGACTTTATTGTTGGTACATGGTAAAAGGTGGATAAAGTTGGTAATGGTAAGAGTTTTCTTCCTGTAAGATTTTTGAAAATATTACAACTTTATTCCCGTAATATTTTCACTTTATTCTGTAAAATTACTGCTGTTTTTTTTTTTCAACTTTTGAGGCCTAATTGTGAGTAAGTAGTAGAGACACAGGGAGCTGCCATTTTGCAAGCACATTGTGTCTTCACGCTGTGTATGTACTGTTTGTTTGTACTATTGTATATTTAGAAACTATCACTGAGTTAAGTTGGAAAAAAATGCCTTATTTTCTGACTGAAAATAACTGAAACGGACCGAAAATCCACAAATTTGCAGTGACGCGAATGTGCGGGGATCCACAGTATATCTGTTGATTATGATTTGCATTTATTATGATATGATATACTTTTATTGATATATAGCGAATTCTTACTACTAAGTCTATACATCAAACTAGACATGGATGGATGGATCAATCAATATACAGTTTATTACAGTGGGGAAAATAAGTATTTGAGCTGATATTGGTAATTACAAATACGTTTGTATTCCACTACCAAACTGGTTTTGTGTCTATTGAAACGCACAAATCAATACTGTCCCTTTAAGAGAGTACCCCTAATCTAAACCCATTATGCGGATACCTGTATACCTGTCACACAAACCTCGTCACCATCCATGGACAAGACCAAAATGCTGACCTCAATGACAAGGTTTTAGACCCGCACAAAAGTGGACCACAATATCAAGAATGTCCAGAAAAAGCTTGTAGACAAAGGATGGTGGGGTAAGGATGATTGTGAGAAAGCCCGCGATGACAAGGGAATGTTTTTTTTTATACATCTGTCAATTACAATAAACCAACCATCATGACTGACCCATATGTAAGGTAGTAAGTTTACAAAATCTTTAGGGGATCAAACACTTATTTTCCTCTCTGTGTACGTAGGTGGAATATAAAGCCCTTCTTATAGTCTGGTGTATTATTTGTATTTGCATACACATGCAGTACATTTCCTTCTTGTCTTTTCAGCCTACCAATATTGGTCATTCATCGACGGTGAATAACTCTGAAGGAAATAAAGTGGACTTAGAGGCATTCAGTCAGTTTACAAAAATTATCACCCCTGCCATAACCAGAGTGGTGGACTTTGCCAAAAAACTACCAATGTTTTGTGAGGTATGTGCCGCCATCACCTTCCCATTTTGTAAGCAAGAAAGTTATTATTTATATGTACATTTAAATACAGTTCAACTTCATCTCTTCAGCATTCACGCGCAATTTCTGCACAAATTGGCTATTTTAGTTATACTTATATTTTTCCCTTAGCAGGTTTTTCTCCTTTTTGATTGAATTGTACCATACATTTATATAACAACCATACAAAATTCTATTACATTTTTCATGTCTTTTTACTCAATCACTTTTGCATTTTCCGTAATGTAAGATCTCTTTGATGTTGGGAATTCTTACTACTTCCACATTTCTCAACAGATTCCAGAAACCAACAGAAACCATTCCAACACCAAAACATTCATGCTGTCAATTTTCTGCATTACACAAAAAATCCCACAATTTTTGTAATTCCCCATTTTCCATGACAAAATTCCTGTCGGAAAATGACTGGCGTGGGGAGGGAGGCTAAATAGTAATTTTATCTCCAAAAGGGAGGCGCGGCAAAAAACGTTTGGGAACCACTGTGTTAACTAATTCCAACAGCTCTACAGTATATTCAATTTAAAAATTTGCCACATTGAAAGAAATTCCCACCTTATAAATTTCACATTTCAGTTTAGCTCTACAGCATTCACACGCAATTTCCACACAATCCGGCTTTTTTAGTTATTTTATATTTTTCCAAAAAAATATCTGTTTTTGATTGATATGACCACACATGGAATATAACAACTACTCACAATTCTACTACATTGCCTCTACTACATGTCTTTCTACTCAGTTACACAATTTCCTTAATACTCATTCTTTTTTATCTTGGGACTTCTTAGTATGTCCACATACATCATCCACTTCAAAACATTCCAAATCTATTTTCGACAATCCAAAAATTAAATACTTTCCAGAAATTCCAGCCTTCCTGGCCCAGAGAGTCCCATTTTCCCCTATTGTACACCTCTTTAAGCCATTCCAGCTATAAATCATTCAGGCTACCAATTTTTCACATTCCAAAAAATGTTGTTTTTTTATAATTTCACATTTTACATGACAAAATTCCATTTGGAAAGTCATTGGGCATTTTTATTGCAAGTTCCACATATCTCACATTTTTCAACCCATTCAGGACATTCATATTAACAATTTTCCACCATCCAAATTCCCAAGTTACTTGAAACGCCACATTTTTCACAATTACTAATTCCCTTTGATCTTGGGAATTCTTAGTGCTTCCCCATTTCTTAACTGATTCATACCATTCCAACACCAAAACATCAATCTCATTCAAAACATTGAGGGAATGTTTTTTTTAGTTCATATTTTCAGGCTAACAATTTTCCATGTTTCAAAAATTCTCACTTTTTCTACTATGCAAAATTTGACGACATTGCTCATGTCTTCCTACTTGCTTCCGCAGCTGCCATGTGAAGACCAGATCATCCTGCTGAAAGGCTGCTGCATGGAGATCATGTCACTCCGAGCTGCTGTTCGCTACGATGCAGAGAGCGAGACCCTCACCCTAAACGGAGAGATGGCAGTCACGCGGGATCAGCTTAAGAACGGAGGCCTGGGCGTCGTGTCGGATGCAATTTTTGACCTTGGTGTATCCCTGTCCTCCTTTAACTTGGATGATTCCGAGGTGGCTCTTTTACAGGCGGTCATTCTGCTTTCATCTGGTAAGCACCCGGTGTCTGGAAACTCAGCAAAACAGTATCATGATTATGTTTCCCAGGTTCTCCGAAGGCAAATTAGTCCTAGGTAACAGGTCAGACTAAAAAAGTTCAGAGGATCCTTATAAACAAAAACATTACGAGATGCCACACCTCTCCCTCCCGCTTTCTGGCTCCAGGCCTGGGTGAGGGGCCCAAAGGTCACCCGGTGGTCGTATCTTCAATCAAGGTGCCTGGCCTGGCTGGTCAAGGCCAGGCACCACCAGGTACGCCGTGGTGGGCCCACGGCGTGCAATGTAAGGGTCCAGGACCACAGCCTTTTCTTGTGAATGAGGTAGAGCTCCTCAATCCATCGTTTAGAGCAGTGTTTTTCAACCACCGTGCCGTGGCGTAGTGTCTGGTGTGCCGTGGGAAATCAATCACTTTCACCTAATTGGTGTATAAATATTTTTTGAAAATGAGTCCGCCAATAATGTGCCATTGCTGAGTGTCTGTGCTGTCCAATGATCGGCAGAGTAATCATGTAGTAAGCTAAATAGCAGTAGGTGGCAACACTTTATATTGACTTTATATTGTTTCTATAGGCTACAGAGATTCATGTTTACATTTTCTGCTGGTGGTCTTCCTTGGGATTTTTGGAATGGAAAACGTGTGCCTTGGCTCAAAAAAGGTTAAAAAAACACTGGTTTAGAGTTTGGGTTGCTTTTAGGGAAAGGCATGGGGCAAGTGTGTGCTTATGAATTGTCCACCGGCCTGTTGCCATGTTAGAGTCATCTCAGGGTGATGTTCCTGCGGAGTTTAGAGTACCCAGCATTCTTGGGCTTCCTCAAGAGTTTGCTGGAGGAAACTCTAGAGAGATTGTTTTACTGAGCCTTCAGCGCCTGTGTAAACAAGGATAGTGTAACTTAGAAGGGCGTGGATGGGAGGAATGGACTCCCAAATCTGTGTGCCAGCAATCATCTGTCCATCTATTTTCTCAGTAGGGAAGTCCAGACTTCCCAGTCTCTGGCCACCTTTTCCAGTTCCACCAGGAGGACACCAAGGCGTTCCCGGGGCAGTTGTGAGATATGATCCCTCCAGCGTGTCCTAGGTCTGCCCCGGGCCCTCCTCCCGGCTGGGCATGGCCAGAGCACCCTACCAGGTAGGAGTCCAGGAGGCATCCGGACTAGATGTCCAAACCACCTCAATGGGCTCCTCCTGATGTGAAGGAACAGCTGCTCTAACCTGAGCTCCTTCCAGATGACCAAGCTCCTCTACCTATCTTTTAGGGTGAGTCCAGCCACCCTATGGAGGAAACTTATATCGGCCGCTTGTATCCGCAGTCTTGTTCTTTCGGTCACTCCCCAAAGCTCTTACTTCTCCAAGAGAGGGCGAGCTCATTTTGTGGCCAAAGGTTAACTACTGCAATGGCCACGGCATTGGCCACCAGGGGGGAGTGGTTAAAAGAGTGGCCGGACACCTTTTTACTGGCATTTACTGTATTACTTTACTTGTGCAGCAATTTCATTACTCATTTATTGTCTATCCTTACATATTTTATTCTTGTTTTTATTCCTCATTTTCAATCATTTTAACTGTTACACCACGCCATCGGCCACGCAGACCACTGCAATGGCCCCGTTTTTAGCCACCACCACTTTTCCTCACTTGTTAATAAGAGCATGATTGTGTGTGTTTCTTGTCGGCCCCCCTCCACTCAGCTTCACTAGCAATGAACCACATTTACAGCCATATACACAAGCACGAGTCTTATTTATGTCATACTGTCTCTTATAATGCATAATATAATGGGTAATAGGAGTGTAAAGGTGACTGTAGGGGTGTTATTTCATCTCTGGAAGGCTCTACTAATGAAAAAAAAACACATTTAGAAGGTTGTAAAAAGCTTTTCTATGCACTAAATACAAACATATTGTAGTTATAAATGAGAAATCCAACTAAATTCATCGCTGTTGGGTCTGGATCACAATTAACAAGCTTGTTTGTTAATCACAATTAACAAGCAATTACTGTCGTCCATTTGCCATGCCCAGTATCACATTGTTTTCTGCACGTGAAACTATCATTACGCTTTAGAAAATGTAGTTTTTGTTCATATTTTGGGGTGCTTTTTAAGACATTTGAACACTCCAAAGCTAACATTCTTTTGGTACAAGCAAAGATAAGTTAGCAGCACAACACCCTGAACTCTCTTATCCCTGGGTTCTTTTCTCAGATCGACCCGGTTTGGGTAGCGTGCAGCAAGTTGAGCGCTGCCAGGAGGAGTTCCTGCTGGCGTTTGAACATTACATCAACTACCGCAAACACAAGGTAGCTCACTTCTGGCCAAAGCTGCTCATGAAGGTGACGGACCTGCGAATGATCGGCGCCTGCCACGCCAGCCGATTCCTTCACATGAAAGTCGAGTGTCCGACTGAGTTATTCCCTCCTCTCTTTCTGGAGGTCTTTGAGGACTGACGAGTGGATCTTTTTATGATATTTTTGCGTGTGCATGTACTGTATGTGTGTGTGTGTGCCTCTGTCACCACGTGGACACCCTTGTGTTTAGAGGTCTTTCAAATGCGGGTCTTTCATGTGACCTTCGGAAAAGCACGACTGAATATCACTGCATTCCTTATCTTATGGGTATTCTGTGATCTCATGGTTTCAGTTCTACCTTGATGGTTTCGTGGTCTCACACTGAAATCTGCGATCTCACTGACTGGTCTAAATTGCTAATAAGGTACTACAGCGATATCTAAAAAAGTATTGCCAAAAAATGGGTTTAAGAGGTTCAATTTCTGCTTAAATGAAGACGTTATTGTCATGCTAATTTTAGCCTTGAACTGAGTTCAAGTTCTCCCAAAAGAGAGTACACCCTCCTCGCATTTCCGCAACCAATGCTGTACATTTCCCAAGGGACAATACTATACTTGTAATATGGGTATACTTTAGATGCTGACACTTCCACCACCAAGAGAGCGGGTCTTCAGAACATCACAATGCATGTTGGAATTCATCTTTCTTGAAAAATGAACCACAGCTTCCAGGTGCTGGCAGCACTTGTGCTGCCACAGACCCTGACAATACCACCACAACAGGAGTGGCTCTTTAGAATGTCACAGGACAGGATGGAATTCATTTTGAACATTTTCAACACTCAGAAGGGATGATGTAATGAACATGGTTGCTAAAGTGTGGGAGGTGTACTTACCTATGAGATACTGTATGTTGGGGGTGTTTTTTATTGGCCTGTTGCATAAGGTAAAAATATCATGAAGCAAACATGGTGGGGGGAAAAGAACAAAAAGGCGTATGTCTGTTTTGTCTTTCAATATTTTAAACAGACTGTACAGTATGTCACAAAAGTGAGGGGAGTACACCCTTTTGGTAAACGATACTGTGGTCATGTGACTTGTTAGGTTTACAACATCTCTGGGAGTTCAACGTTGCACCTCATGGCAAAGAACTTTATGAGGATGTTGTTGTTGCACCACAACAGGGGTGTCCAAAGGGGACCATGGGGGCCATTTGCGGCGCACGGTTGTTTTTTGGCATTGGAAAATGGAAAAATTTGCAGTAATTTTACACAAAGTCAAAATATGCAGACAAAAAAAGCTGTCATCTTAAATCATAATTTTACAAGAATAACGTAATATGAGGAAACATAACGTCCATTTAGTAGCATGGTGTTTATATAATAATATCATATAAAAACGTAACATTTCTATTATAAAATTCAAGAAAAAAGGTGTCGTAATATGAGAAACAAGAAAACAACCTTGTCATTTTTGGAAAATTGGACTGCAAAAAAGTTAAAAGTTTAAACAATAAAGTCAAATTAGTAAAAAAAAAAAGTTGTAATTTCATGAATAAAGTCAAAATATGAGTACAATAATGTAATTTCAAGAGCATTGAGTTGAAATATTAAATAAAAATGTTATTTATTTACGATATAAGAACTAAATATTGTCATTTTAGTAGCATGAATTTGACATTTTTTTTAAAGCTGTAATATGACAAATAAAACAATCAATAGTTGTAATTTATGTTATGTCACGACAACAAAGTCAAAATGTTATGGGAATAAAATCATAATTACGGGAAGAAAAGTTACAAAAAGTTCATTGTATACAATAAGTTGAAAAAAACCCCAGCTTTAATTTTAATGAGAAAATGTTGTATTCTAACAATTTTACAAGAATTAACTTGTATTAATCATTTTAGTAGCATGAAAAAAAAGAATTTGTCAAATGAGTAACAATGTGTAAGTTTTGAAAAATTAGACTGAGAAAAAAACATTATGATGGGTATTAAAGCCATAATATTATGAGAAGAAAATTATTTAAGAAGAATGTTGACAAATTAGAAAAATACAAAACAGCAGAAAAAAGCAAAATCGGAAGTTGATGCTAATAATAGGCTTTTTCAGCTAAATCCCTCGAAATATAAATCACTTCTTAGCATATCTACATGTGTTGCTTTGCCTGGACACCCCCGCAGTAGGCAACCCCCCCCCCAAAAAAAAAAATAGATAGCCAAGCAGCTTTTTTTTACCACCGGTTTAGACAGTAATGCTGAGTTATTTAGAGGGGACAAATGTACGCTGTTATCCAAGCTCTACACTGGCTACTTTTGTGACATATTTATACTGTAAATATACAGTATATACAGTATTTATATAGCAGTGTTCAAAATAATAGCAGTCCAATGTAACTAACTGGATAAATGACTGTTATTTTTATTGCTAAATGGCAAACAAGTTACCAGTAGGTGCAGTAGATTCTCAGAAAACAAACAAGACCCAGCATTGATGATATGCACGCTTTTAAGGCTGTGCAATTGGGCAATAAGTGGAAAGGAGTGTGTTCAAAAATAGCAGTGTGGCATTCAATCAGCGATCAGTAATCAATGTTGTGAAAAAACAGGTGTGAAGCAGGATAAAAGCGCTTGTTGAGCCTGAGGAAAACGGGTCGTTCAAGACAATGTTCAGAAGAGCAGCATACTTTGATTAAAAGTTGATTGGTGAGGTGAAAACTTATGAAGAGGTGCAAAAAATGTTGGGCTGTTCAGCTAACATGATCTCCAGTGCCTTAAAATGGAGAGCAAAACCAGAAACATGTGGCAGAAAACGGAACTATCAAAATGGATGGAAGAATAACCAGAATGGCAAAGGCTCAGCCAATGATTAGCTCCAGGATGATCAAAGACAGTATGGAGTTACCTGTAAGTACTGTGACAGTTAGATGTCTGTGTGAAGCTAATCTATTTATAAGAATCCCCCGCAAAGTCCTTCTGTTAAAAAAAAAGGGCATGTGCAGAAGAGGTTACAATTTGCCAAAGAACACATCGACTGGCCTAAAGAGAAATGGAGGAACATTTTGTGGACTGATGAGAGTAACATTGTTCTTTTTGGGTCCAAGGGTTGCAGACAGTTTGTGAGACGACCCCCATACTCTGAATTGAAGTCACAGTACACAGTGAAGACAGTGAAACATCATGATATGGGCGTGTTTCTCCTACTATGGTGTTGATCAGGTATCATGGATCAGTTTGCATATGTAAAAATACTTGAGGAGGTCATGCCTTTAAAATGGGAGTTTCAACAAGACAATGACCACAAACACACTCATAAATTAGCAAAATCTTGGTTCCAAAGCAACAAAATTCATGTTATGGAGCGGCCAGCCCAATCCCTGGAACTTAATCCAATGGAGAACTTGTGGGGTGACATCAGAAAGGCTGTTTCTGAGGCACAACTAAAATAAACGTAAAAACTAAATATTAGTGTAGTGATTTACAGGACTGCCAAATCCTAGAAACAAAAAAGTTTGTACAAAATAGTTTTGAGTTTGTAAAGTCAACGGCAGACACTGCTATTTTTTAACACCCTTTCAACTAATTGTCCAATTGCACAGCCTTAAGCGCGTGCATATCATGAATGCTGGGTCTTGTTTGTTTTCTGAGAATCTACTGCACCTACTGGTAACTTGTTTGCCATGCAGCAATACAAATACTCATCGGGTTAGTGACATCGGACTGCTTCAGTACTTCATTTCATCGTGCTAAAACACAAAGTATAACAACATCAAATGATAAGTAGACATTTTTTGTCCTCACGAAACACAGAAGGTGAATGACAAAACGTTCAGTCTTGTTTTACCTGACAGCGTTTGAGCACAGCATTCCAAATATGTCATATTAGTCCGCATCTTCGAGGAGGGGGGTCTCAAACTTAACTTGACTGTGTGGGGGGGGGGGGCATCAAAATATAATATATTGCAGCGTGCCACTGCCTTCCCAGCATGCCTTGCGGCACTTTTTTTTTTAAACAGTTGTTAGTTGTAGTAGCTGCTTATTATTCTGTACCTTCTTGACATTTTTGTGCTGGCACTGGAGGCTGGAGCCCGTATTTGTCTAGTGGACCCCCTACCCCGCACTCCCCTTTCGTTTCAGGGGAGTCTGCAAGTTTGAGACCCCAGAACTCATTCCAGATTATGAATCTTTTTAGATCAAATTGGTTGTACAGTAATCCCTTGCTACTCCAGGGTTCAAAGTTTGTGTTTTTTCCAAAGTATATGAATGGATATATATTCTGTTTCAAGAACCCGTGTTCCAAAACAAACAGGAAGTCAGCCATTTTTTTCCAACCAGGGGTTGTATTTCAACAACTAGTCCTAGGCACTTGGACCATATGAGCCCAAATGAAAACCACGGATAGCAGACAGACAACTGATGTGACATAGAGAAGGATGTTAGGCTGTTCCGTAAGATGTGGGCGGGGCATGACAACAAACTTTGATGATTGTTCTGACATTTCACTAAATGTTGATAACTCGGCTCCACGAGGTCAGATCTTCTTCGTAATTTGGTGATATGATTAAGACGACACCATGAAGCTCTACATTCACGTCCTGAATCCATCTCAGCGCCACCTAGTGGTGACAGGAAATGGGATGAGCCGGGTAACAGGCATGTAAAGGTGACTATAGGGGTGTTGTTTCATGTCTAGAAGTCTCTAAAAATGTATTTAGAATGTTCTAAACGGGGTTTCTATGCTCTAACTACCAAAATATATTTTGGTAGTTAGAGCATGGACAGATCATGGTCGGGTCTGGAACCCCTCACCGCCACAAACGAGGGATTACTGTACACTTTTGGGGCATTTCAAGTGTTGGGGGGTGTTTTTTTGTTTGCTTTTGGCTCAACGTTTTGGGGCAGAATTGATGATAGTTGTTTTTGATTTGACTTTCACCACGGCCCTCAGTGTTCTCTGTGGTAGGGTGTGTGTTTGTATGCCATGATGTACTTTTTTACCAAAACATTCAACATTTGGGCGTCTTCTTCTGTAAGATGCCACCAAGCCCGTTTTTCCACATCTGCACACAATTGTTAAGAAATTGGTGATCTTTGTTTTACATCACAAATTTGTTGGCAAAAAAAAAAAAAATGGTTCACTCACTCATGGCTCAAGAAAAGGAAAAAAAAAACTGAACTAGTCACTGGAGGACAAAGAAGAGACAAAAAGGAATTGCTTTGAGTGACAACAGAAAAAAGACGCTACGCCTAAAAGGGCAGCGGGGGCGGAGCAACGAGGCAGGCAGGAAGTGGAGGTTAAATGGGACTGGGGAGTGTAGCGGTACTGAAACTTCAGGGGTGTCCTAACTTTCTTCCAGCGAGGGCCATATAGTGAAAAATAAAAGGAGGCAACTTTTGCATCCACACACGTGGATATGCTAGGAAGTTATATTATTCAAGATCATCTCAAAAAGCCTTTTATTATTATCAACTTACTCTTTTTTCTTTGTTGTTTTCAAGATCTCCAAATTTTTCTTTTTAAACAATCTCCATTCATTTTGTTTTCATAATATCAGGAGTTTATATTCCCATAATATTTCCAACACAAACGTTCCTAAAATGACCACTTTTATTATGTTTTCTTTGACTTTTATTTGTTTCTTTATTCCCTTCATATTTTGACTTTTTCTGGTACAATTTGTTTTTTTCCATTTGTTTTTTTTTTTTCGTGTAACTTTTTCCCAACCTCATTGTCCAACAATAACTGTTTTGTTTCAAATAATTTGACACCTTTTTAAAAACCAACAAAACATTTTTGCTTGAATATTTCACAGAATGCTACTAAAATGACATTATTTCTCCTCATGATATAGCAGTTTATTCTTATAAAATTGCGACATTTTTCTCATTCAAACACAATTTTTTTCCCCTTAATATTTTTTGGACTTTATTCTCCACCAGACTTCCGCCAATAAATGTTTCCTTCACTACAAAGACAATAACCATTCCCATTTTTTTGAGAATTGTATTCATTGGAAATTAAAAATTTCAAAATAATTCATTTACACAAAAGCTATGCAGTTTTATGATGTTGCAATCTGTCATCTGCGTTTTTTGTGGCAACGTGAAGCATGAAGCGGCTGCTGGTGTGCCTTGTTGCTCCGCCCCGCCCTGGAAGTAAAGCAAATCTGGGGAGGAAATCCAAAAACAAAGCAGTAGGAGGAACAAATGTGATATAAAAGCCTGCCAGTAGAGAATCTATTGTATCTACAGCTACACAGTATTGGGGTCAGGACTGGCTCACCTTTTGACTCCTCCACTCCACCTCCCGAGTGTCTCGCTGTTTTTGTGGATAAGCTGCAATCTCGGTCTACATGATGTTTGAAATGTGAAGCATGTTTTGCAATTGGTATTCGTGTTGTCGCTGAAGCTGCGTTCTTACCCTGACTGACGACACCTCCTGCTTTCGTTTCCGCCTTCGCCAAAGCAATATGGACGCGTTGCATTCTGTCAACCACATGGACCTCAGAACGTGTAACCTTCAAATAAATGCACAGACAATCACGGGTTTGGCAAAGGAAAGCGTTTGAGTCTGAAATTTGTTCCCCTGGTTGAGATTTTCATACACACACGCACGCCATAAACTTCAAAGTCTTTGTTTTTGCTTTCTACAAAGATCTTTTAACTTTTTGTTTTATTTTAACACAAAATGGTAGACTAGGGGAAAAAACTACATTTTTTCACTTATTTATTTTTATTTTTACATTCCACCTCTTTTACAAAAAAATAAATATCATGGACTGTTCATATGAAAAGATTTTTGATTTTTATATTTAAAAGATTGTATTGTAAGTATTCAAATGTGTGTATATGTATACATATATATATATATGTATACCATGGCTTGTTTATAGAAAAACCACCATTTATATTTAATATTTATACCAATATGAATGTTATTTATATTTACAGATTTCATAATATTGTATAATAAATGCATGCTAAATATAATAGCTAACTATATATGCTATAATAATATTTAACTAGTAGGATTGAAAACCAATTATTTGTGTCTGTTTTTTATTACATTCCATTTTTGTTACAATAAAATGAAAATCACTTTGTATAGAAAAACATGCTTATTTTTTATTATGTATAATTCATATAATATATTAAAATATACATATGTGTTTATATTATATATATTATATACGTACAATAATGTAATCAATCCTTTATGAAATAAAGTTAACAAATTAACATGTTCATAACATGTGGACACGCGTGAGCAATATTTGACTCAAAATAACACATTAGGTCACGAATGATGCATGTTGACATGTTGATGAATATTAATAATAATAAAAACGTTCTGCCCTGATAAGTTCAGATATTGTTTCTAGTCGGACCATTTTGAGTGACTGGACAAGCAGCAGCAGCAACGCAGATAATTACGTGTGAGCGTTTTATCACAAAACTTGGTCAGATTTTTGTCTGGCGAAATTGTGTTTGGTTCTGTGTTGGATTTGCATATTTAGTGCTGCATTTGATTATTTTCTTTTTATTGTTCTTGTTACACTCGCGTAGACGCGCGCTGGCTAAGTGCAGTGTTCGTATCGTCCACCAGAGGGCAATGCAGCTACGCCTAATTTTACATGGTTGTTTGCGTCGTAGTATAGAATCTTAAGTTCGACATGTAAAGAACAGATGTTTTCTTGTACTCTTGTGTTGATACACAAACACTGAGGTTTTTATTTTATTTGTCTGTAATTGTCTGTCTAGCTAGCTGCACAAGTGTTGCGAGGCTAAAATAATAATCGTATGGTTTTGAACGCATTTTTAGACCTCAATGACTGACGTGACATTACAGCCAATAGAATCCGGATCCCGCCTCCCAATTTCTAATTGGCCAATAGCATTAAGAGAATTTCACCGACATCGACTGGAAGACGTCATGATCGAAAGTCACACCGGTATGGAGCGATCATGTGTGAGGCGTCGTTGTTTGTAGTGGAAACTATTTCAGTGTAACACCAAACAATTTAATTTCAGCTCTACTGGAAGGCCAAATGTTCAATTATTCAAAAAGTGAGTTAATTATTTTTAATCGATGTTAATGATATGGAAACTTAATTTAGAAATGTAATTACCGTGTAATAAAAGGGTTCACGCGCGTTTTAAGAAGTTGCTTTTTACCGAAGTTTTCCATAATGCGGATTTTTAATGTCTTTGTATGTGAAGATAGTGCCAACTCCTGATTCGAGAGTAAAGTTTGTAGGGTGCAAGAATGACAATGGTCCATGTTTAAAAGCCCTGACAAGGAGAATGTTTAAGATACTATAAACTTCCGTCAGGTCAGAAGAGAAGGAAACGACGCCACCTGCCGGAACCCTCGGGTTGCTTACTTAATTACTTAATTACTTGTGCTGCTCGGACATGAACCCTGACATGACTGTACCTTTTTCTAGTGGTATATATTTCCTTCGGTCACATTTAACGTCATTGAGAGCAAAGTCCACTTTCAATTTTTGTCTTGCATCCACAAACTTCCATTGCATCCATGCTATCCTGTCACACGTACTCCACCTCCAATTAAAAATTTTCTGTGACATGCCGCTACTTGGATTTAGCCAAAGGCCTTGTTTGGGCATATTATGAAAGTGGTTAACCGAAGCATTTCATCAATGGGAATTAAGTTTGACTTCAAAAGTGGACAACTTAAAGGTAAAGATGGTCTCAAGGCAAATACAAAACTGACTCAGACAAAAGAACGGGAGCAAGCTTATTTGACCACAAAAAGGTTGTATTTTTTCCAGAACTAGAGATGCGGCGCGCTCTAACGATAACGGTGCAACTGTAGGGTGTTGCGCCTCTTCCAGGCGGCACGACGGGACCCTCCAATGGTCTGGTGGAACTTGTGGCCCTTGCCCAGCCCGCGGCTCTTCTTCCCTGCAGACGTCAGGCCACGCATCTCTCTGTGCTTGTGCACGGCCTTTGTGATCCATTGGGTGTCGGGGTTGCGTCGGACAGTCTTATGGAAGGGGTCGACCAAAATCACCTCAAAGAACTTGTAGGTTGAATCTTCGCCCACCCAGTAGGAGTTCAGCACTCTCAGGGCGCCACAGTGACGGCCTGCACGATCCTGAAGAAACGGCCAGAGTAGAAATTCAATACCAAATGGAAAAATGCAAACTAAACTTATTCCTTGGACTGTCACATTCTTAATAACAAAAAATTCTAATTTTTTACAGGAATAACAAAAACAAAAAACGGCTGTAGAAAATGTTATAGTACACAAAGTGCAACTATGGGAATAAAGTCATAAGGAAATTTTCAAGAAAAAAATAGAAATAGTTGGTAATAGTTGGGGAAAAACACACAAAAGAGAGTAGTTAAAATATTAAGATGCCTTCTGTGATGATCCCTTCCTGTCCAGATGTTGCACAATCTTTATTTAATTTATAATATTTCATGTTTAAAAATCAACGAACCTTGTCTTTTTTTGTTTGATGTTCCATCTGTTCCCTTTTATTTTCTGTACGACACTCTTTTTGCCTTTGAAATTATCCCCTGGGGATAAATAGTGTTCTGATTTCAATTAGGAGGAAAAAAGTACTTGAAATATTAAAAATCAATTTGGCAACACAGAGCTGAAATAAACATGTTGCAACAATGTGAAGCTAAACAAAATTTGGTTAAGGAAAGTTATGAAAATATTACAGGAATTAAAAAAATAATTTTGGAAGATGAAATTAGGAATTTTTTTTACAAAACAGCAAAAATTGGAATAAAAAGAGCACAGTAGATAAGTCTGATTTTTTTTTACACCTATAGGACAAAGCTGATATGCAGTATTTTCTTGAAATATAATTTTGTAGTACACGTGTATCTTTTGAAAAATATTCAGGTAGCAAATTTGCATCCTTTTACTTTCCACTGTGTGGCCATTGCTAGATAAGCTTTGAACAGGCCAGAATAGAGGAAAACGTGGAAAAGGTCAAAACGCCGCCCGCGCCGTGCAACTAATACGTCTGCGGGTCACTTTGTATAAACATTCTGAGAATGCCGACTGGGAGTCAGTCTAAATATTCAGATATTGTGGCTTTTCGTCAGAAGTACGCACAAAGTAGCGGTTTGTTTGTCCATACTCAGGTCAGCGCAATAAAAATTTACTGTTTGTCATTTCTTTCCTGAAGGTCAGACGAAAACTGAAAAAACCGAGGTAGTCAATAACACACATGCATTGAATCCGTTCCAAAAATATGAACAACATTTTTTTTATAGAGAAATGGTCCCTGTGAGATTGGATTCAAGAGTTTCCCACCTTGAGCAACTGTCACTTTGGCTCCATGGCAGGTTATTTAGCATGACCTAGTTTCTTTGGTGTCATTTTGTATGAGCAACATCCAAAACCAGAGCTACTAGTATTCCACCAAAACATCAAACCAAAAGTGTTTCCCACTATACTGTAGTTAGCAAATCCATGGTGATACAGGCAGCCACGCGCCAACAACTACGCATCGGACACTACTGAGATGTAGTTCTAATTCCAAATGTCTTCAATGTCTGAACGGGTGTGTTCTACACTGGTTTGGTCTCATACTTCAGTCCCAGCACCACGCTCATATCAAGATAGTTTCTGCATGGTACTCTTCTGTACTACATCTGTGGTGGAGTAGCTACAGTGGCAAAGAGACACTTGCACGAGTTAATTCACGACGAACGTACCTCAGCGGTGGACTGCAAACTGCGGGCAAACTTGATCTGGTTGACACCATGGTGCACTGGCTTTCCGTAGGTAGCTCCCTTGGGTACGGGGCGTTTACGGCCTCCACGGCGCACACGGATACGGTAAATGACATACCCTGTTAGAAAAAAGATAAACAATTTACATTAAAAAAATGATCTAAGTGGTTCTCAACTGAGTTTTCTGCAGGACCTACCCACCCCCCTTTATTAACCACCCAAAAAGTTGCTACTGCAAGGGTACAGTGCCAGAATGCCTTGCGGGTCTCAGATAAGTGTAGCTCTGCATCTATGGTAATCCTCACCATTTTGCGCATTGAATTTGATTTTTCTCCCCAAAATAACTTTTTTACCAACTTATATTATGTATTCAATATAATTAGTATGTAATGTTGCACGACAAATTGAAAGTGAACCATTGCGTATTCTTTAATATTTTACCTCTCCTGTCTTGCCTTGCTTTATTCTGTGTAAATTGATAACATTTTTGAAGAGCCGCTTCAACGGCAAATCACTCGGAGATTAAGCATCTGTTAGTCGTAAATATGCATATTTCAGCAAGTTTAAAGATAGCTAACTGCCCTAAAACACAAATATAGTTCTCCCAAAAAGTTATGGGATGTGCACAACCGTTATGTTAAACAGCAAGACACATTCCCAATTACGAGCTCAAATTGAGCTCATTTTTAACGTTTATACAGTCACATTTACATTCATGTATCTGAAATATCCCTAACTTCTCGTGAGCAGTATAACGGGACCTCCTTGAAAGAGACTGCAATATGTAGCATTCTACGCTGGTCAATGGGTGCCGGTAACATCACTGTAATGTTCAGAGAGACAAGCGCCAGACTCGTTTGCTGGATGTTATTGCAGGTTTGAATGATCTCAGGCACAATAATCTATATCTTGCGACCATAACCCATTCAACTAATAAGCATATCAACCATACTAACAGCCAAGAACACAGTTTAACTTGATTCACCTTGCTTGGCTTTGTAACCCAGCCGGCGGGCCTTATCGGGTCTGGTTGGCCGCGGTGCGCGGTGAAGGTTGGACAGTTGGCGGTACTGCCAGCAGCGCACGCGGAGCAAGAAGCGCATCACGTCGGACTGCTTCTTACGCCATAACTCCTGCATATACCGATATGCCCCCATGTTGGATTTCTGTGAATGAGATCGTCCGTTAGCACCGGAAGCCGTCAATGTCCCCTTTATTGACAAGCACGTAATTGGCTGTACGCTTCATTCAAACGTGGTTGCGTGCTATACGTTGCAAAACCGACCCATCTTTACACCAGATCGTCCCTACATCATGGTAGCAGTTAGCATTTCGGGTGCATTGTTTCCTGTCCTCTTCAGTTGACTTGGGTTATACTAAACGTAAATATACTTACGTACGACACTGCGAACCAGAAGTATAATACTTCACAAAGGCGCAAACACAAAGGAAAAAGTGCAATTGTAGCTCCGACATGTAGCTAAGCGATGCTACATGTCGGAAAGATGAGCGTCCACAAAAGCTGTTCAAACCAGACATAGCGAGCGACTTATCTCAAAAATAATCAACCGAACATGTGCGCTACTCTTGTGCCCCCAAGACACAATACGCGGAATAAGATGATGCCGAACATTACAGGAGATTTGGGCAGATTGTACTTTAAAGAATGGCGCAAATGCTGGCTTACTTGATGGCGTATCAACCGGAAAGAGAAAGCAGTTTTACCCAGCGTGCCTTAAGAAAACGTGATGACGTATTTCCTTTGTTGTGTTCATGGGAATTGTAGTTTATACTGTTTTGAACTACATTTTAGCCCTTCTTAGAAACTTCGAAAGTGCTTCTCTTTAGCAAATGTTTACGGTGAAATAGATTTGATATTGTAACACTGTGCCCGACCAAAAAAGCACCAGCCTGAATCGCCTGTAGTGTGACGTCACTTCCCGTCCGCCACTTTTTTCAGCCCTTCCAACAACGGAACACTTATTTTACAGCAAAACACACATAACATATAATATGGCTATAAAAGTCATTACAATACAGTATAATCGGTTAATAAAATTAAAAAACATAATTTTCGATGTTTTTATTTATATTTTATTTTTATAACCCTGGTGAGGATAAACGGCAAAGAAAATGGATGGATGGATGGATTATTTCCATGATCACGTTTTGCAATTCTAGTAAAACAAACTAACAATTATTTATATTAACGGGTGTTAATAGCAAGATACGTTTGAAACGGCATATAATAACCTTTCATTTGATGTATGAATTATGTTTGACTCACATTTCATTCTTAGATGCAATTCTTTTAGTTATATATCACAAGCCATGCAACTCATCAAAGGGCTTTGTCGTCTCTAATGCTTTGTTCACACACCTATTACCAAATATTTTTGAAGGATGAAACAATAAACAACATAAGCTAAACTACAGTGTCCGTTGAATTTTTTACGTGTAGAATTAGGTTGCATTTGAAACTGTGTTTTAACACACTACACATGGCTCGTTTGTTGAGACAAAACATTTGGAACGCATTAAACGGATTCATGTTTCTTTCGGCAGCATTTTAGTGGCGTACGCTCAACGCACAGCGCGGCGTCGTTATACGTACCGGAAGTAGTATTCGCTAGCAAGTACTGTGCTTTTGTTGCGCGAACCCTGTGCGCGTCTTTCTGCTTTTTGGCTGTGTAAGACATGGAGACGATTTTAGAGCAACAACGTCGCTATCATGAAGAAAAGGAAAGGTTAATGGACGCCAAGACTAAAGAAGTGCTACACAAAAAATCGACCGTGAGTTTTTTTTCCGCCTAATGCTACAAATTAGCATCATTGCTCATCATTGCAATTGGACACATGACAAATAGTTAGCAGGATGATTCTGTTCAGCGTGAACGTGTCTTCTCATTACAGTTGCGGGAGCAGATTAATTCGGATCACCGGACAAGAGCCATGTTAGATGTAAGTAAAACAATTAGGAGACTTTTACAAGCTCAGTTTGCTCCGGTATAGGTGTGATTGACAGGTTGAGAGCGTGTAGAGCATCATCGCCATGCAGGAACAGGAGAAAGTTGACTAATCATGATCTTTGGAAAGCGACACAACTGAACCAACGGGATTACAAGTTTTGCATTTGTCGGCATTATTGATTGTGTGCATGTGTGCTGATCATTGCTACCTTTTTCTAGAGGTACATGGACGTGAGTGCCAATCTCAGGGACTCCTATGAGGACAAAGACGGGTAAGTCATTGTTTTTGCAGTTCATAAAACACCTATATCAGTTATTATTCATTTCCAAATTCGGTGTCCTAAGTGTCAACCGCTTAAAAAAAAAAAAAAGAAAATCCCATGCCCTCTTACTTTTAAGAACAACATTGCAAAATTATGAGGTTAATAATGTTGTTATTTTAGCATAAAGTTGAATTCATAAAGAAAAATATATTTTTTTTAGTTGACAGATTATGAAAACCAAACAAAACAACAAAAAAGTTACTTTTTTGGAAAATTTGGTTGTGGAAAAAGCTCCAATTTCATGAGAATAAATCAGATAAAAAAACCAAATGGTTGGGAAGGCAGTAGAAAGGGAAAAAAACAGCTGTGAATGTAGCAATAAAGTCAAAATATTAAGAGAAAAAAAGTCATATTCTAATGTCACTATTCAAAAGTCGTAATTTTTTGATAATACAGTCAAAATACAAAGAGAAAAAAGTTGTTCTAACAAGGAAAAAAAGTCTCAATTTTCCAAGAATAAACTTGTAATATTACGAGGAAAACAATTCCATTTTTAGTACCATGTAGTTAAGGTATTAAAAAAACGGTTATAATTTATAGTCATAATATTGTGAGAAACTAAGTTGTAATTTAGGGTGTGAGGGGTCGTTAGGGAAGTAAAGTCAAAATATTATTGGGATAAAATCACAACATTACAAATACAAAATTGTCAAAGATTATTTAAGAAGAAAATACTGTAGATGTCGTTGGAAAATTTAAAAAACCCCAAAAATGCAGGGAAAAATCAGCAAAGATGGACATTCATGGTAATAATACACTTTTTCACCAATAACCTGGTTTCATCACAATTTTTCTAAAATTGTAATTTACATATAACTTCCTAGCATATTGACACATTTGTCCTTGTATCTTTTCATTTGATCTCCTGACTGTGAGGCCAACATGCTACTTTGTTTTTGTCCATTCAATTATAATCTAAACCAAAAAAGTTAAATGAAAGAAATCACATAATAATAAGGTATAAATCTCTACAGACAAAAATGACTGAGATAAAGATGAAAAATGTATAAATAACATTATTTTTTGAAATACATACATTTTGAATTTTTTGTCACAAAATTTAAGACCAAGAACAGACATTTAATTTGGACATCAGAGAAAAGAACAGGCTGAATGGGTGTTTGCTATGTTATTTTAGCCCCTTAAAGGGATACTTTGGATTTAGAGAGTAAGGTAAATAATTTGTCTTCTCAAAACAAAAGAGTCCAAAAGAGTAACGCATTTGCATCCCCAAAAATGCCTCCTGACAAAAAAAATCACACCTCCCAGTCAATTGAGCGTTTTTAGCCAATACGGCAAGAAGCCAACATTTCCTCATAGCAATGTCCGTGACAGGAAAACCATGGAACATCTGGGGCCATTTACACACATTCTTGTTGCTACAGCCCGAATAAGTACCAGTACGCACCATTTTTTTTTTTTTTTACCACACTGGATCTCTGGCCTTGCAGTGATCGGCATCCGCACAAGTAAACATTGTGAAACATACACAACAGTGATGCGACGTGAGAGGAAGTAACACGAAACTTCTTTTCCCATCAACAAAACCCAGCCCGAACTCTGTCACTGTCGATGCACTAAACTGGTGATGGGGATGTCATACAACTTCATCAAACAAACAAATCCAAACCACCCCTTTAACACTCATTCAGCTACAGTACTACACGATAGCATAACAAACATACCTGGGGGGGCTCAAAAGGCTATATTATCATACCGAGCCTGCAGTTAGCCAAGTTTCCGATTTATCTCAATCACCCTCACTGAAACCAAGCCTAAAGCGCCCTATGTTTTTATTTGAGAAGTCACACCGGGCTGTAAGTTCCAGTTCCAAAACCAGCAACACTATGAAAAAAAAGTATGACTTACAGTCCTGAAGATGTTAATTAAACACTGCTTGATTATTTAGCGCGTCTCAAAGTTTGCGTACTAGTAAGAGTTGCTGTCTTGTGCTACAATTTAGATGTATGTGGTTTTGCGATACATTATAACAGTAGCCACTTTGACCCCCGGCTGTGTATTGGCAGAATGAGAAGGGATGAACTCACTGCCATCTCGGGACCGAATGAATTTGCAGAGTTCTACAACAGACTTAAACAGATCAAGGAGTTTCACAGAAAGCACCCGAATGAAGTAAGTGGTTGGTGACATGCCAGTCAAACGTTCAACTATGTGTAAGCTGTTTAAAAGATTTGCATCTGTTTTAGATTTCCATTCCCATGTCTGCCGAGTTTGAAGAGCTGATGAAAGCCAGAGACAATCCTTCTGACGAGGCTCAGAGTAGGTCTTGATCACTTGTCCTATGTTACTATCCAGATGAATCACTGTTATTAGTAATTTTTTTATTGCTACATGGCAAACAATTTGCCAGTAGGTGCAGTAGATTCTCAGAAAACAAACAAGACCCAGCGTTCATGATATGCACGCTCTTAAGGAACTTCGGCAATCAGTTGAAAGGGTGTGTTAAAAGTAGCGTCTGCCGTTGACTTTACAAACTCAACAATTTTGTACAAAACTTTTTGTTTCTAGGATTTGGCAATCCTGTGATATCACTAAACTAATATTTAGTTTTTTATAACTGGCATTGGATCAACCAACTTGTGGCACCTTTCAGCTGTTATTCCATTCTAGGATTCTTTAACAACATTCCACAATTCATTAACATTTCTTTGTCACCCCACAAGTTTTTGGTTGGATTCATGTCCGGGGATTCCCACCCTGGTGTGTGAATGTGAATGAATGTTTGGTGGTGCTCGGAATGCCGGTAGCGCAAATTGGCAGCCACGTTTCCATCATACTATCCCAGGACAGCTGTGGATACAGATGTAGTTTACCACCACCAGTGTGTGACTGAGGAGTGAATGAATCATGGGTTCACTTCATTGTAAAGCGCTTTGGGTGCCTTGAAAAGCACTAAGATATCTAATCCATTTGTTGTTCTTATTACTCGCAGCCTTTTTTTTTTTTTTAATTGCTGCTGTTTTTACATTTCTGCAGCTACCATTTATGTGTAAATGTTCTAATAACTATAACTTTATCCCCAAATATATTTGATGTTTTGATACTTAGCACTGTCACATAATTTAAAAGTTTTTATTGGATTAATCTGTTTCTAACTGAGGTAATCACGATTAATCACCATTAGCATCTTTGTCCGAAATTGTTTTGTATTTGATTGGCAGAAATATAAATGACTTTAGAGGATTATACAGCATATATTTGCATGCATTAACAGCTGCAAATAAACTTAAAGCTAAAAGATACACAAGTATAAAAATGTATTTGTAAAACACTAGTCTCTTTAGTATTAGCAGAAAATTTGAATCGCATCCGAATTTAGAGTTACAAAGTAAGTAATCAGAATATCATGTTTTTGTTTAACTTCTTGTTTATTTACACACACACACACACACACATTATGATGCCGTTTTTGTGATGTTCGGACTTCCCTGAATGCATCTTCTGTTCTTGTAATCAGATCAGGACGTGTGTTCAACTTGATTCATAGTTTTGATTTGTTTCTCATACTATGTATTTAAATAACATGACACATTTTTTGTCTGTGCTGCTAAAATGTCTTCTTCTTTTCCTTTCGGCATATCCCTGCTTATCCCAACAGGGGTCGCCAACTGTATTGAAATTATTTTTGTGTAGACTATTTTTTTTGTTAGTATATTGACTTTATTCTCGTACCATTACAGCTGTTTTTTTATTTTCTATTTCATTTTTTTATGGTATTAGTAATCTGGAATTTAGTAATTATAAATCTTCTCATAACTATGACTATTTCCATAATATATTTATGTAATTTTTCCCCCAAAATTAAAACTATTTGTTGTTTTCTTTTATGAATAATTCAAACTAACAAAGAATTTATTTAATATTTTAACTTCATACTACTAAAATGTCCTTTTTTTCCTCTTATTACATTATTATCATAAAAATAGGGACTTTTATGCTGCTGGTTTTTTCTTGTTAAATTATATTTTCAGAATGTGGTCAATAATAATAAAAAAAAAAACAGCAGCAGGCCACAAGTGGTCCCCAAGTCACAGTTTGGTGTAATGTTGTAGTGAATGTTGAGCTTGTTGACTCTAAACCTCCTAAAACCATTACAATGACAAAAAAATGTAATTGTTTGTAGACCTTGTGGAATTTACGGACGAAGAAGGATATGGACGCTACCTCGATCTCCACGACTGCTACCTGAAGTACATCAACCTGAAGGCGGCTGAGGTAGCAACCCTTCAGCATCACTTTTTATGCACCATTCATGCGTTTTGAATGATCTGACCAATATTCACCTCTTCCATCAGAAAATTGAGTACATCACGTACTTGTCATCATTCGACCAGCTTTTTGATATCCCCAAAGACAGGAAAAATGCAGAATACAAAAAGTAAGTAAACATATATATATATACATATATATATATATATACATACACACACACACACACACACACACAGGTAAGCAAAAGTTTGGGCAACCCTGATCATTTTAAATATTTTTTTTATTTATAAATCCTTAGTTGTGCCGCACGGTGGCTGAGTAGGTAGCATGTTGGCCTCACTGTCAGGAGGTTCGGGGTTCGACTCTCCGTTGGGCATCTCTGTGTGGAGTTTGCATGTTCTCCCCGTGCGTGCGTGGGTTTTCTCCGGTTTCCTCCCACATTCCCTAAACATGCATGTTAGGTTAATTGGCAACTTGAGAGTCCATTAGAGAGTGAATGTGAGTGTGAATGTTTAAATGTCTGCCCTGCGATTGACTGGCGACCAGTCCCGGGTGTACCCCGTCTCCCACCCAAAGTCAGCTGGGATAGGCTCCAGCATACCCGCCACCCTAATGAGGATAAGCAATATAGAAAATGAATGGATGGAAATCCTTAGTTGTTTGGATCAGCAATTTTAGTTAAATATATGATATAGCAGACAAACCGTGATGTTTTAGAAGTGAAATGAAGTTTTTAGGATTTACAGAAAGGATGCAATAAATACTTAAACAAAATTAGGCTGGTGCATAAATTTGGGCACCCCAACAGAAAACTTACATCAATATTTAGTAGGTACTCCTTTTGCAGAAATAACAGCCTCTAAACACTTCCAATGAGGGTCTTTATTCTGGTAGACAATATCATTGACAAAATTATTTTTTAAAATAATTACCGCACAGTGTAAATCCTAAAAACGTCATTCTACAAATGTCTCCAATATCACTGTTTTTGCCTGCTATATGATATATGTAACTGAAATTGCTGGTTTGCAAACGACTATATAACAACGTCCTCATTTGGGCCATGTTTAGGAGTGCTGTGATGTTGTACTAAGATGTGATGTTTCCTGGAGGTACCTGGAGATGCTGCTGGAGTACCTGCAGAACTACACAGACCGTGTCAAACCTCTGCTGGATCAGAATGACCTCTATGACAAAGTGCTGTTAGACTTTGAGAAGAAGTGGGAGAGCGGTAGCTTTCCTGGTTGGCCTGTAGGTCCTCCATTCAATTAAATTATTTTTCACGTGCTACCAATCCTCCTGTCTGACCATTACCGATTGTATTTCAACTGCCTTCTTTGATCGTAGAAAGAGACAAGTAGTGCTTTGACTCATGCTGGTGCTCACCTGGACCTCTCTGCTTTTTCTTCTTGGGAGGTAAACATGTAAAGTTACATTTAAAAATGTTGTTTGTGTTTTGTCTCTCAATTCCACACATACATCTGACCAAAAATTTAAGACCAGTTGAAAAATTTCCAGAATTTACATTCATCTTAAGGAGGTTCTAAGTAGAGCCTCTACGCTCCTCAGGGCCGGTGACTTTTTTTTTTGAGTCTACCACTTGACGTTTTTGTTTCATAACCCTCAGAATGTTTGAAGACATTTCAAATGGCGGTTTTACTGCGTCCAACCTTGTTCAAAGAGAGAAAGCGTTTTTTGCTTTTGCCATCAAGCGATCACGACAGTGTGGATACCTGACACTAAATCACATTAAATTCACATTTTTGCCACGATTTGGCTTTTTAAAGGCTTTGCTTATAAACTTTTGATCAGCAGATAACCAGCCTATTTCACTTTAATGCTTGTTTGCAATAAATTGCTTACTCTTTTGTTTTTTCTTGTAGAAGCTACTTTTACAAAATGAACATGGCTGAGAGCTACTCATTTTTGTGACATTTATTTTCATGGCTTTTTTTAACCCAAACAAAGCAAATATGTTTGTTTTTATCAGAACATTAACATAATGTTGGTATCCACAACTCACATTTTGTATGACAGAATACATTTCTTTCTAGTGTTGTCACATTATTAACCGAAAACATGAATGAAAAGCAGTCTTGCAGGTCCCTCATGTGGTTGTGGGTGGCAACGTGGTGCCCAAGGGCACCCTGTTGGTGACCCTTGGCTTATACACTTGTTAAAATCTGATGCAAAATGTAAATTCTTGCACTTTTTGTGTATGCATGCATACAATATATGCACACACAACTCACAAAGTCAGGGGTTTTGGTCCACACAACTTGCTGTTCCCTAACTTTTTGTGAGCAGAGAGTTTATTTACACAAATATATCTACTTTTTGTGTTTTAAAATAAGTTGATATAATTTTGCCACACAGGAGTTGGCTTCCTTAGGTCTGGATAGGCTCAAGTCTGCCCTGATGGCATTGGGACTCAAGTGTGGAGGGTAAGCCTATCTGCATACACTACTGTATGTACTGTATTTTTATTAATGATGTTACAAGCCACTGTCAAGTTGTGTTCCAGGTGCTGTGGTTGCTTTGCTTTTTTAAGTTGAATGTTTGTAGACTGATATAATAATAGCCCCTGTCAGTTATGATCATTTGCCAATGAACAGCTGTTTTTTTATTTCAGCTTTTTTTTAAATTAGCTAGTTACACATTTTTGTAAATGTTCTTCTCACAATTATGACTTTATTGTCTTAATATTTAATTACTGCATGTTATTATTTTTCTTGTATTTTTTCCCACAATGTAATTTTCTAAAACTTACAACTAAAAAAAAAAAGTCTCTTTTCATTAATATTTCAACTTTATGCTGCTAAAATGACCTGAATGCTAAAATAATAGTTTTCATTATAATATTACATTATTTGTCAAATTGACTTTTTTGTTTGATTGCAACATTTTAAAAACTATATTCATGTAAAATTAAAATGCCTTTTTTCTTGTTAAATCCTTTTTTTCAGAATGTGTTGTGGGCCAATGAAAAAACAGCTGTGGCCGCACTTAGGACACCCCCGTTTTAGGGGTTGGATTTTAAACAAACATGATGATGATCGCAAATTCTCTCTTGACACAAGTTATTTTTTTCTGAGATTCTTTGTGGTTGCTTTATGTGATCATGCATTTCTGACATCTGATTTGTTTTGTATGTTGGACAGGACCCTCGAAGAGAGAGCTCAAAGACTTTTTGGCACCAAAGGGAAATCCCTAGAATTATTGGACCCTTCTCTGTTCGCCAAGAATCCCAAAGCTAAAGGTCCTAAGAAGTACGTGGGTGTAAATAATTATAGTCTAATACTAAAACTGCCTAATATTAAATTTAAGTAATGACTTCCACGCGCAATTTGTGCAGAGACACAGAGCGAAACAAGGAAATTGGCTTCCTGGAGGCTCAACTCTATGAATATGTTGAAATCCTTGGGGTAAGGCAATATTTCTATGATAGACTAAATACATTTTAGGTTTGAATCTGCCAGTTTTTTTTACTCCTTTTTGCCATTATCAACATGGCGCGTTCATTTTGTAGGAGCAGAGGCAGCTCACTCACGAGAACGTGCAGAGGAAGCAAGCCAGGACTGGTGAGGAACGTGAAGAAGAGGAAGAAGAGCAGCTCAGTGAGAGTGAAAGCGAAGACGAGGACAATGAGATCATCTACAACCCGAAAAATCTGCCACTGGGTTGGGACGGCAAGGTGAGGCCACTCAACCACAAATCAGACCGCCATGGCGCCAATTCAACCAATCCCCGCCTGGCAACTTTGTGCAATCCCTGTCTCTTCACCCGAGAAAAAGATGCACTGGTCCACTTATTGAAGGGGTTGCCGTTTGTGATAAGTAAAAGTTTTTCTCTTGAATTGGAAATGAATAAAGTATCCATCTGGATGTGTACCCAGCAGGATGACTCTAAATCACATTCACATTTTATTTTAAAACCAATCCTTAAATTGTCATAAGCGCGTATCAGGCAACAAGCTTATTTCACATTTTTCAACTCGGTGCAACTAAAATGATATTTCTTCAGAATATTACCAGTTCATTCTCCTAAAATTGCAACTTTTTTTCTTGTTAGAATTCAACTTTTTGCTGGTAATATTTGCTTTTGCAACCTAATTTTCTCAAATTACAATTTTATTTGTTGCGTTTCTCTCGTAACATGACTTTTTTTAAAAAATCATTTTTTTAATGTTTCAAATCTATGCTACTACAATGACACTATTTTACCTGATAATATTACGAGTTTATTCCTGTAAAATTGCCACTTTTTTTCTCGTTAGAATGCGACTTTTTTCCTAATATTTTGACATTGTTGTCATAAATTTAGAGTTGTTTTTATTCCATTTCTGCTGTTGTTTTTCCAGCTAGCTGATGATTTTTAAATTTTTGCTGCTGTTTTCTTTTTCAAATGTTCTTGTTAAATTATATTTTTCAAATGTGCCAGGGGACAATAAAAAAAAAAAAACCCTGTAATCTCAAAACAACAGTTAGCCAAAGACACACTTGGTTCCAAATATCCTACCTTTTTTTATGCTAGAGCTGATGACGTTGCATTTATTTAGTATCGCAACCTTTGACTTTGTCTGACTGCTTTTATTCCTTGCAGCCAATTCCATACTGGCTCTATAAACTACACGGGCTGAACATCAACTACAACTGTGAAATCTGTGGAAACTACACCTACCGAGGACCCAAAGCCTTCCAGCGACACTTTGCGGTATTTCCTGTGCAATCCAATGAAATGTTTATACTTCACACTTTCACTATTCCAGTAAGCCATTCCATCCCCGTGTCTCTCACACACACACACACACACACACACACACACACACAGACATATGACGACTGAAACTGTTGGCTGGTAGAAATGTGCCATAGGGAACATTTGCTCCTGGCTTCAAAATACTTGGAAATTTATTTGACAATACTGCCAGGTACAACTGAGTAAAAGTTGCATGCAAGGAGACAAATCACAATCTTAAAGGATGGCATCAAAAGAAAATGTCTTAACTTCCACAGGAATTGTTGCAATATAGGATGTGCATATGAGAATGTAAAATGCTGTTGAGCCTGAGCATGTGAAGGGCTTGTTCTGGATACAAGAGGCCAAGCGATGTTTGTAGCCACATATACTTCTTAACTGAAATACTATCCCCTTTCCCCGTGTTCTTGCCAGGAGTGGAGACATGCCCATGGTATGCGCTGTCTTGGAATCCCCAACACAGCTCACTTTGCCAATGTCACGCAGATTGAGGACGCTGTCGCTTGTAAGTCTCATCTTTATTCACACCATCACACACGCTTCCCTTTACGAGAAAGATGACATTGCAGTCAGAAGTTTACAAAACAGCATTCACTGTGCTTACACATGTTCTGCCAAAATTAAGCAATCGCGTTGATAAGTATTCACAACCTTTGCTCGTTGTTGTTGCACCTTTTACAGCAATTACAAAATGTGTCTTCTGCATCTTAACCAATTCTTTTAAGGAGCTGGGAGAAGCCATCGTGCTCAGCTATAAGCTGTAGTAACATCTCAAGGAGGATCAGTGGCAAAGACTGTGAATGCTTATGCACATGAGTGAATGTAGCTGCATGGGATGAATAACAATCATCAATTCTCAGTATGATGCAGTTGTACACCACTGCAAACTACAAGCATTATCTATCAGAACTCAGCATTATCATTATTGCAGGGCTGGATTTCATTCATATTTTTACATATAGTATTATGGTATGTGTGTTATTTATAAAGAATCCTAAATAGCATGGGATACTCCTGGTTATGAGCGACCATGTGGAATCACAATTCAATGCATTCAATACAAACATATTCAAATGTAGTCATATTGCAATTCCATTTTGTCATTGCTTTTTCTATATGGTCTTGCTTTGTTTTTTTCCCCATTATATCGTTAATTTTCCTTTTTTGTGTTATTTTTGTATTATTGATTCTCTTTATATTTCCACATTTGAGTCCTTTTAACTTGGCACCGAAATTGGCACTACGTTGGCACTCCTGTGATTCCATACCACACAACCATGCCAAAGTGCAGACTAACTAGCACACACTCTGAAATGAATTGTATGGGTCATACCGTGTATTTCACATACCTTTTATGCATATATTCGATTAGTAGAACACGTTTTTGAAAATGTTTGTATCTTATCTGTAACTTTTGTTTGCCAACTTTAGTGTGGGCAAAACTGAAGTCCCAAAAGGCATTAGAACGTTGGCAGCCTGACACGGAGGTAAGCGAGCACAAACAAATCATTGATAACCCAGGAACACTCATTGGATGGTGTGTGTTTTCTAGGAAGAATATGAGGACTCAAGTGGAAATGTCGTCAATAAGAAGACCTATGAAGATCTCAAGAGACAAGGGCTACTGTAGATATTCCAAAAAAAAGTACACCCTGGCATTTTACCATCTTGTGACGTTTTGTTGTATGGGCAGATTTGAATAAAGCCACTCTTCATTTCCCATTTGATAGTTCTGTAAAATGTTAGTTATTGTTTTGCACAATAAAAGTAACACCGTGGCTAATAGTGTTTTACTTCATTCTTAATATTTATGCCAGGTTATTAACGTTTATAATAACAATTTTGCGCGCCTGTGTATGTGGCAATGACGATGTGAGTGAAATCTTTCATGCCTTGAAGTGATGAAAATGACATGTTAGCTAATGTGTTGTGCTTAGAGGCTCCATTCCAAGCACTGCTCGTTGGCTCAGACTGGACTGTGGATGCAACTGGTAATTCCAAATAACTTTAAGTAACATCTACAGGATTTCGTTACACCCCTCCTGAGTCAAGTGTACCTAAGTGTGCGGCAAGTGTAACACGCATTTAATTTGAAAGCGCATGCAGAGCTGGATAACGTTGCTGGATGCTACTTCAAATGCAGCTACTGCCATCGTGGAGTTCATTAAAACAGGAGGTTGCTTACAGCCACAGTTGCTCATGCCAATCTTATGCCATCCTCTATTGATTTTTCAGGAGTACTGCGTAGGCAAAGGCGAACACTTGGCCTCAGTTCACACCCAAACCTTTTTCAACCTCAGGAGATTGGCTGAAGAAGTTGGGTTTTGGGTTGGGGGCTACGAAGAGGTTGGTAATTCAATAGTCACAGGTTGATGTTAGATAATGTGTGTTGTGTGTACCAGCGTTTACGTTGTTTGGATTGAAACCATCTATGGTGACTAACTCGCTGCCATTTTCAATGTAAAAGTGAAAAAAGAAAAAAGGTCAGAGCACTCTTCTATAGCAGTGGTTCCCAAAACACTGCAAACATTTGACCTGAAGCCATGTACCCCCTACTCCTGCACACTTAATGAAGATGAAATGGTTATGTTTTTTAATAGGATGCCAATTTCAATGTAAACTAATATTTTCATTTTCTGAATAAAATGTGAAAATGGACGGATGGTTCCAACAGGTGGCTTCACATGCTGAAGATGTGGCGTTAGTATCATAATTGTTAGGTCACTGATATGATCATCTGATTACTTAGCATTCATCCATCACTGAACCACTTTTGATACCAAACATCACACTTTTCATGTAGCTTGGACCCAAATGTGTGTTGTTGCAACTCACAATGACAAGGCAAGAGCTGGTTGATGTCAAGGGAGCTGGGAGTACAGGCAGCATGAAAAGCATTAGACATTTTGCTGTTAGGGTTTGAAATCCTGCAGTGCCTGAACAAAATATGAAGGTTTTCTGGCACTTCCTGTCTAATGCTGTGATGCTCCTCCCCCAGCAGACCACACCATAGAAGATGGCAAAGGTCACAAGAGTTTTTTTTTTTTCTTTTTACGATAACATTATCAAGAACAGCATCCCTACTGTCAAACATGGAGGTGGAAACGTTGCGCTTTGTGGATGTTTCTGTGACTAAAGTGCCTCTTGGGATGTGTGCAACCCTGGTGAGTAACTTAAACATCAAACAAATAACAAAGGCCAGAAAAGGAGTGGAGCAGGTCCGCTGTTAACACATTAACAGAAGTTTCCTTTAACCCTCTTTTTTTTTTTTACATGCGTGTCAAAAAATAAAAAATAAACATCCTGTTTGACCCTTGGCCTGCACCTTAGCGGGTGACCGTATGGACACAAGCAGGAACATATATTGAACAGAAATGGACAAAGAAAAGGGTATTTAGCTCGGAAGACCTGACAGATGTCTTTTACAACAAGACCAGAGTTTTTGTTTTATGTACTTTAGCCGTGATTGAAATTGTCACATATTACTGGAGATTTGAGCGGTGCAGGTAATGTTTTTACTGCCTTAGTAAAGCATACATGCATTATAGCGATTCATTTATACCTTGCAAGGGTACTGGAGGGTATGTGGGAGTTTGCCCTACATGTGCTTTGTAGACTTGGAAAAGACATTCGACCGTGTCCCTCGTGGTGTTCTGTGGGGGGTGCTCCGGGAGTACGGGATCAGTGGCCCGTTACTACGTGCCATTCGGTCCTTGTACAATCGAAGCAGGAGCCTGGTTGGCATTGCCAGCAGTAAGTCAAGCTTGTTTCCGGTGTTCATAAATGTGTTTATATGTAACTTCTTCCCTTTTAATGACAGCGTTGCCGCACTTTTTTAAAGTGCATTTTTAGACTTGACCTCAGATCATTCAATCATCATGCAGGAGCTGAGCGTCCTGGCCAGCCCACTGCCCCGTAGACTCCCAGAAAAGCTGAACGTCCGATGGGAGGAACAAAGCCCAGTATTTATCCAATGACCATCCAGTTTCGCAGTGGAACAACCCATTAAGTCAGTAGAGTCTCAGTCCGACTGTGTAAGGCTTCATTAGAACGCCGTGATAGTGCAGGAAGGAATGAGAAGTTGTGTCATTTACCCGTGATAAGGAGCTGATTGTGAACATAAGTACATATCTCCACTTTTTTTGGGGACATTTTAGGGGAAGATGAGCTTCTCTGTCATAAAAGATGGCAAATATTCACTTGGTAATCCACCAGGATTTGAATTTAGGATCAGGAAAAAATATAATTTGTGGTGGTGATGGGGGGTCTTGAAAATAGACTTGAAGACCCCAATGACTGGGAGACCACTCGTGCCAACTTAACACACTTTATTGATTCCAAAGGAAATTCCAACATCCAGTAGGCAGCGGTTTTAAACATTTTTTGCAGCACCCTCTTTTGGAGATTAGATGATTTTCTGCACCCCCCGTGCCAAAAAATACGGTAATGAAACGTGTTTATGGTAGCCCAGCTTGTCATAACACCGGGCCCCCCAGTTTGAAAACCACTGCAGTAGCGTATATTGGAATATAATGTAAAACGCTATATAATTATGAAAACCATCAGGGTGTCACCAAATGTCTGGTAGGACCAGGGCAGCCAGAAGCCAATCAGACGGAACTATGTATTGTTACTGTGAATGACACACATATGGAAGTGCTGGCGGGCCAGGCAGGAATTGAAAGCACTCACTAGAAACCTTGCAATCCAACCTGCACTCGTGTCACTAAACTGCTAAATCTTGATAGAATTTTGAAAAGTAATGTTAATCTCATCTGGTCTCCGTGAAGCCTATCATCGATGGTGACACCCCTACTCAAATAAGTCAAACAGGGACTGTTTGCAACTCAAGATTAACCAAGATAAACACCAGTGGTTAGCATGTTAGCATAGTGGTTTCAAAGACAAAATACAGTAAAAACGGTCATGCAGGCCGACTGACCATTTGGAGTTGTTGTGTGGTTAAGACAGCTAAACTACGTGCTCAAGATGCAATGCGTGCGACACCTTCCAAAAACTCCAGCTGGTTGCAAACAGTCTCTTTGGGTTTAGATGTGAAAAGTATACAGGGAATCGGCATCAGCCCGTACAACAAAAAATGGAAAGGGTGACAATGTTTAGTCCTTCGGTGGTAAATGTAAATATCAGTGACCTAACAATAACATGACACCAACGCCACAGAATTGCTGATACATTTGTGTGCATCCCACATACATATGCTGAAAGTTTGTGGTGCTGGTGCATAGAAGTGTTAGGTTTCCTTTAGGTCGGGTGTGTCCACACTGTAAACTCCGTGAATAAAGCCTTCTATTCATGATCAACTTGCTCACTTCCTTAAATGTTCTTGTAATATTTAGTTAATATTTAATGTTGCAAAACTGCAACTTTATTCTCAAAATGTTTTTGAAATTTCTCAAGTTTTTTTCATTATTTTTTTGTAAACGTCATAATTTTGACTTTCTAACAATTTACTCCGCTGACTTAGGGTGGGAGGCGGGGTACACCCTGGACTGGTCTCCAGCCAATACTCTAATGGACAATTTAGAGTCGCCAATTCACCTAACATGCATGTTTTTGGAATGTGGGAGGAAACCGGAGTACCCGGAGAAAACCCACCCACGCACGGTGAGAACATGCAAACTCCACACAGAGATGCCCAACGGAGATTCCAATCCTGATCTTCCAGATCTGTGTGGCCAACATGCTAACCACTCGAGCACCGTGCGGTTATTTGCAACTTTATTCTAGTAGAATTACTTCTTTTAGATGTTTTATGCTGTATTTTTGTGCTCCATTGTTGGGTAGCAGCTTATTTGCTTTTTGCATCATTTTAGTTGCTGGAAAATGTAAATGAGTGAATTCCAATAACTCATTCAATGTTAATACAGACAATGTTGGTTCGAAAAATCAACTAAAAATGTGTTTTTGCTTTGAATTAATTCATTTTTGCGTGATCGTTAGCTCCTGAACTGCAAATAGTAATAGTTTTAGTTTGTGTGTGGTCCCCAGAATTGCAGATTGTTTGGGATAATGTGCAGGCTGATTATGATCATGATTATGATTCAATAAGAGCAACTCAATTGAATGTAGAGTGATGATCTTTTAGCAATGACGTCTTTGAAGGAGCAGCCTGATCACACAGCGGAGACCATCTCCATCACTTCTGGCAAATAAATTCTTGTTCTGATGCGCATGCCAGATCATTGAGTCCATTATCTGAGGAGATTAGATAAAAAATAAGATGAAGGGTCTTTAAAATGTTCCGAAATCCCAAATGCATTTCTGCAATCTTACAGTTAAAGCGTATCTCCACACAATCTTCATTTTGGTAGTTATTGGGCTCGTTTTGTGCCCATGCAGCATCCTTTGCAGACTTGTCTTCATACTTCTTCACTTCAAACTTGGAACCATCCACCCATTTCCATTCACCAGTCCAGTCTCCATTCTGAAAAATCCAAGGATTAGTCCAGCCCATGAAACTGGCATGTTAAGACAGTGGTCTTAAAGAATAAGAGGAGTGCCAACATTTGTATTAAATGATGTAATAATAATACCAATGTAGTCTCCATCTATCCATCCATTTTCTCTGCCACTTATCACTCACTAGACTCAGTCACAGAGTATGCTGGAGCTTATCCCAGCTGCCTTCGGACAAGAGGCGGGTACACCCTGGACTGGTCGCCAGTCAATCGCATGGCAGACAATCTTTCACACTCATGGACAATTTAGTCGCCAATGAAGCTAACACGCATGTGACGGGAAACCATAGTACCCGGAAAAACCCCCACACACGCACGGGAAAAACATGCAACATTTGGCTCTCCATATGCTCTGACCTTGCCTTGTGACAGCTACTATTACAACATGAAAATTCATGTATTACATACACAACCCATTTTGTATTAATACAAGCAAAACGTCTTAATGAACCTGCGTATTAAATCACCCACCTCGTCAAGACCCTTGTAGCCCCCGACCCAGATCCTTGTTTTTTCCGCCAGTTCCTCAAAGAAGTCATACATGGCTTGATCCTGAACTGAGGCCAAGTGGCCCCCATCGGCTGAGCAGTGCTTCTGAAAAACATGAACATGGGAGTTTTTTTGTGAATGCCAAATTTTTAATTTTCATATTAGTCTGGTGCGACGTTTTCCGCGGTAAAGGATTTTCTTTAAGGGTACGTTGCATATTGAAATGATACGTGGGTGGGTCTACAGTTGTGGAATAGCATGGATGTACAAAATGTTTTAGGTCAGGGAGAAATGAGCCAGGATTTTGCAAAGGACATTTGAAGCATTAAGAAGGGCTGGCATACCTTGGCATCATACCACGTCTTCCGGTCGCTAACAAACAGGAAACAGCTATTGCCATGTTTACGCCATTTCGGAAGGCAAAGGCCTGTGAGAATAAAAGATTAGGAAAAAGCACAAAACAAAAGGAGTATTCTCTGCAAACATAAATGGATTGCTGACCTGGTTTGCCAAGACGAGCCTGTGAAGGTAAAACATTTATTAGCTATTTGCTTTTAAATTCAGTCTGCCCAAATACTGTGCAGTATGGGCTGAGACACGTAGAAGGTCTAGTATTAAATCAGCCTCAACATCCTAAATGCTGTCAGTTCCTGGAGTAGTACACGTTGTGGGTAATACTGTGGTACTTCCCGTGCTTGCATGCAAATAAATATCCACGTGTTTTTACCTTTTTATCATCCAGCTCGCCCACACAGCTTGTCAGCATCCCGTTGATGTCTGCTGCTGCGGCACTCAGCTGGTCCACATGGTCCACTTTCAATAACTGTAGGAGAACATGTTGCGGGTCATACCGTGGTACTTCCTAGCTGTCTGTGTATTCAAATAAAGTTCAATTTTTATTTGACCCGAGGAAAGACTCATTGACCGTGCGGGTCACTATATAGTCTGGTGCAGGGGTCAGGGAACTCGTATTTCCGTGAGTGCCATATTTGATTTTGAATGCAACCAAATGTGTGTATTTTCAAACAAGATCAACTATTAGATTTATAGTAAGTCTCTGAATGTATTCTTTTTGTTGTACTAAGGCTAACCAATAATGACTTCTTATCGTTAATGCAACTTCTGCAACCCGGAAAAAAGGATAATTACAGCTGGTATCGACTTTGGCCAAACGCGTTGCGCTAAAAAAATGGATTCAAATGAAAATAACAAAGGTTTTATTTTTTAAACGTTCTACACCTAATTTTTCATTTTCTATTTCTGTTCTTTTTTACTATTTATTTTGTTAATTGTGTACTTTTATTTCCTTTTTTTGCAACAGCCTTTTCTGGCACTGTTTTATTCTGGAAATGAACTTGCCACATTTGCTCGGTTTCCTTTTTTTCTAAAAATACAAAAATCTCAACAACCACCGCCATCACTCGGGGAGACTCGGTGGTATTCGGACATCCCGCTTGCCATTTTTGGTGTCAAAGTTATGAAAAGTTAGCATTTTTGTTGCAAAAACTCTTTTGTTTGGGTTTAAGCTTCTGTTGGTCACCCCTTTTGGCAGTGTATAAAGTTTTTGTTGGTTGGTTCCCGCAATGCATGCAATGCCAGAAAAATGGCACATAGCAGCTCTTTCTCATTCAGGAACAATCTCACCCAAATGGAATTGAACAGTGGGCGTGGCACTTCCTGTTTGTTTGGCCATAGTACTGTATGTGCTTAGCGATTACCACTGCTGCTCTACTGTATATTTACATTTCAGCTTGGATTTGACTTTGTGGCTCTGCACTCACAACACCATTGCACGCCCTTGCGCCTTCGAGGGAACGTTGCTGCAGAGCCATCGGTTCTCTGCTGTACCGACCACTCGTGTTCACCAACACGTCCTCAATAAAGCTACGTTATTTCAATGTTGTGTTTTCTGAAACAGTATGTAACCAATAGAACAAAATTTTCTGTTTACGTGCAGGTTTTGTTGAACAGATAAATTGTGGAAACCGACATAAATAAAATGTTTGGGTGTGTTTTTACATGAATGCTCTGCGCCAGCATGGTCAGTTGTTCTTGGAATTCATCCAGGCTAGTTGTCAGATTCTGCAGGAGTACATGTTGTGTGTCACTGAGTGATTCCTGTCCAAGAACAGTATGTAAATAAAGTATCCATTTGTGTTTTTACCCCGCTTTCAACTGGTCCTGTAGAATTCTGCAGGTGAGGTGTTGCTGATGCCAGGGTGATGAAGAGGAGTCCAGTGATGAAGGTCAAGAGGATGGGGTTCACCGGGAGGGTAAAGGCCTTTGGAGGATTCTTGCCTGCTTTGTCTACCTTGCTCTGCATGTTGCAGGTTGTCGTGTGATGGAGTCTGCCTGAGGGAAGAGGACAGTTGATCAACTCAACTTTACTTGGTTTTATTTTCCATTTCTTTACAAGAGCCAGTCAGGTTAGGTTGTTGCAAAATATTTACTTAAACATTCACTTGTTCAATCTAGTACAACATTTTAATATTTACATTTTAAAGACCGATTGCCATTTCCCCTTTTACCGTTCCTCACATGCCACCCATGTTCCACCCATGGCACCGTATTCCATGCCCCCTTCCATGACATTGAACTTTGGTGACCTGATCATAATTGTTTTTTTTCTTGTTAGAATACAAGTTGTTTGTGTATTAATATTATTCATATTTTATTTTTGTTACAACACTGTATCTTTTACCAAGACCTAACTTTCTAAAAATGACCACTTTAGTAATTTTATTGTTTTTCCTAATATTACAACTTAAAGTATTTTCAGCTTCATGCCAATCCATTATTATTTTTCCTCATTAATTTATAATGTTATTGTCATAATAATGTGACTTTATATAAGTCCCATTCAAGTTGTATTGATGTATTGCTTGTTTGATAGTTTAAGCCATTTTTATTGTCTTAACATTATAGTATTTTTTATTTAGTCTAAATTAAAAACAGACTAAAAATGTCTAAAATGTGCCTAAAATTCATGCAAAAGACTAACACTTGCAACTAAAAACAGTTGGAAACATATAACATATCAGGGACACATTAAAAAAAGAAGTAATCTGAGATTACAAGAAATAAGTCACACCTTCATTCCCTGCTTTGGAAGCAATACCAGTTCTTACTTACCAGTTGTCTCTCAGGTCTTGTATGCTTCCAATCGCTTGAGCGGCGTCTTCTACAAGCGCAGCTCCTTTCTGCAACATGTCATACGAGTAATAACATGTCATCAAGGTGCTCAAAGCTATCATTTCATGACATTTTTCTCACTTATAAAGGATATTACTAATATGTCATTGTTGGGTTACAATTTAAACGCCATCATACATAACATACACACATAATGTTTGAAATAAAGAACGACACGTACGGAACACGTCATCCAAATGATGCAATCCATTTTTCCAAAGTGGGAGCCAAAAACTGGTACATTAGCAACGGTGGGTCCAAAGTACGACCTGTGGCCTATTGTAAAAATATAGCACAAAAACAACAAAAAATAAGATCTGTAATTTTACTAGAATAAATAAGAAAGTTGTAGTATATTGCCAAAAATAATTTTGACAAGAATGACGTAATATGGGAAAAAAACGCCATTTTAGTTCAAGTAAAGATAAAAAGTGCAATACAATGAGAAACAAAACACCAAATAACGTCGTTTGTGAAAAATTCACTAGAAGACTAGAGATTAGAGTTTAAATTTAGAGCCTGCACTACTCAAAGTTCAAAGCCACATCCTTTTAACACTGGACTCCAAAAAACCTGTGTTGCTGGTGATGCTTGAACCCACTGCTGCATTTGACACTGTAGACCACTCCATCCTCCTCCGACCGTTGGCCTTGGTGGGTCCGTTCTTCTGTGGTTCAAATCATAATGACAAACAGGACCTTTGCTGTAACAATTAATGATTTTGTGTCTTCCACTGCTCCACTGTCCTCTGGTGTGCCTCAAGGATCCATTCCTGGACCAGTCCTTTTCTCTTTATATTTGTTGCCCCTCAGTTCTGTTTTTGATAAGCACAACCTTTTCTTTCATTTTTATGCTAATGACCTTCAACTCTACTTACCGGTTCTTCCAAACAATCATAACTCCCTGGATTCCATTGGAGACATCAAGCATTGGCTCTCATTTATTTTTTTACATTCAAATGAGTCCAAAATTGAATGTACTGTATTTAGTTCAAACCTGCATACTGGTGCTGTCCATGATCTGGATTATCTTGCCCCCTACTGTAGATCTGTGGTTAATAATTTGGGTGTTAAGTTTGAGGGGATCTCTGAGGGGATTGTTTGAAGCTGTCCGACAACATGTTGTCCTGGAAACAGATGCAGAGTACCATATCTCCTCTGTAATTCAGAAAAAGATGAGTGTTTATACAACCAAACAATGTTCCTCAAAATACTGCACTCTGAGTAAACAAAGTACAAGGGTAGTTCCACCAGTTGTCCTGCAGACTTCTGGCTTGTGTCAGGGACTCAGCCTTCCTGAATCTCCCTGCCTCAGACCAATCCGAAGTCTATCACAGTGTCCGTCTCCATTAAAGGAGGAAGACCACATAACAGGAAAAATAACATGTGCAGGGAAGGTTACTCATAGTTACAACCTTCTACAATACACTTGCAAGGCAAGGCTTTGTTTCCATGATTCCGCGACACACTTTTTCATGTCCCCAATGTTCCATGGTGAATAGTCTTCTGCACTCGCATCTTCTGATATCTGCCTGTAGATTATTATATCACCCTGCCCCTCTTACTAACTTTTTGTACCCCTTACCAACCCTCTTTCTAACTGTGATGGAGCTTTTCCAATGATTGTAGAAGACCTTCCGCTAAGGCTATTTCTTTTTCACTGTCTTTTCAGATTAGATGTCGTGCCGCTCGGAATTTCTCAAGGCTCTGGATGTTGGAGGACTGTGTTGGTTGACACGCCTCTACAACATTGCATGGAAGTCAGGAACAGTACCTCTGGACTGGCAGACCGGGGTGGTGGTCCATCCATCTATCCATCCATTTTCCTCCGCTTATCCGGGTCCGGGTCGCGGGGGCAGCAGCTTCAGTAGGGAAGTCCAGAGCTTCAGTAGGCATGCCCAGTCGGGAGAAGGCCCCCGGGAAGACCTAGGACACGCTGGAGGGACTATGTCTCACAGCTGGCCGGGGAACGCCTTGGTGTCCTCCCGATGGAGCTGGAAGAGGTCGCTGGGGAGCGGTAAGTCTGGACTTCCCTTCTGAAGCTGCTGCCCCCGCGACCCGGACCCGGATAAGCGG
>QODF01000091.1:1321499-1354043 GCA_024372805.1 Oostethus manadensis | reverse complement strand
GGCATGCCCAGTCGGGAGAAGGCCCCCGGGAAGACCTAGGACACGCTGGAGGGACTATGTCTCACAGCTGGCCGGGGAACGCCTTGGTGTCCTCCCGATGGAGCTGGAAGAGGTCGCTGGGGACCGGGAAGTCTGGACTTCCCTACTGAAGCTGCTGCCCCCGCGACCGGGACCCGGATAAGCGGTGGAAAATGGATGGATGGATGGTCCGGAAAATATGGTAATGGATAACGACAAAGTACATGGACAAAGTACATGACAGAAACCTACCCTGGCAGGCCGTATGCGCCACTATTTGAGAAGCACTGCAATATTCCGCTACAGTGTTCCCTCGCCATTTCAGGTTTTGCCGTTGCAGTGTTTTGCGGCTTTTTCCAAAATATCCATAAAAAAATATTCGGTAGCCATATTGCGGAAAGACGCGTTGTTTCATGTTGATGCCTGAGAAAGAACATTTCCCGGCATGCCAAACAAAGAGAAGAGCTGGCTTGAGGCTTTGTATATGCCTGTACCGTACTGTACAGGCCGCGGGCACGGGGTTATGTCCTTGTGCAGGGGAATTTTGAAGCAAAAGAAAAAGCAAAGACACCAACAACTACCCATCAACTTGTTTTTCTCCAAAGTAAAAACCCCAGCGCCTCCAGCGGAAGAGTCTCCTAGTGAACCTGAAGCCTCCACGAGAGGCTCTCCTCCGCCACCAACACAAGCCTCTTCGCAAAGAGGAAAAAGAGAAGCCCAGGATGCAGAGATGTGTCCCTAGAACATTGACAGTCCTGCAGCGACAGGAAAGTTTTCCTCCTTGCCTTTTCCGAGAAGAAAAGTCGTGATGTGTTTCACGGTGTCGTACGCGCAGAGGGAAAGTAGAGCGTAGTTCTTCATGCAAGGGCGGGGAGTAAAGCAAAGTTGAACCGGAAGTGTCACGCTACCTTCACACTGCACTGCAATCCAATTCCGATCCTGTGCTGATTGTTTTAATGTGGTCGTTCACGTTACCAAATGAACGCGACCTGTTATCGTGAATGGAAAGCTGGAAAGTGCCGTGCATGCGCCAAAGCACCACGTCACTCGCGTTTCTGCGTGTTTCCAGAAGTAAAGACTGCTCCAGTGATGTGCAATACCATTGATTTGGTTTGCAACCCGATACTGGGTAATCTTGACAGTTCAACCTGGTATAGCAGATACCGATCCAATACAATGTGCAAATTCACGTCATTCATTCATTCATTCATTTTCTGTACCGCTTATCCTCATTAGGGTCACGGGGATGCTGGAGCCTATCCCAGCTGGCTTTGGGCGAGAGGCGGGGTACACCCTGGACTGGTCGCCAGTCAATCGCAGGGCACATATAGACAAACAACCATTCACACTCACATTCATACCGATGGACAATTTAGAGTCGCCAATTAACCTAACATGCATGTTTTTGGAATGTGGGAGGAAACCGGAGTACCCGGAGAAAACCCACACACGCACGGGGAGAACATGCAAACTCCACACAGAGTTGCCCAACGGAGATTTGAACCCAGGTTTTCCAGATCTCCTGACTGTGTGGCCAATGTGCTAACCACTCAGCCACCGTGCGGCCAAATTCACGTCATGTGTCTGGTAAATTGGAAAAAGCAGTGTTCAGTATTTCAAATCAAATCATAGCATAAAGAATACAAGACGTCCTAGTAATTAAGTGATTTACTTTAAACCCTGAAGTAAAACTGAGGTAGTGGGGTGATTTGCAATATAGCCCGAACAAAATCATACTTGAAGTATCAAACGTATCACTATTTTGATTTCAGAATCAACTTCGGGAATCTGACGTATCGATCCACACATTACTAACATGCTCTCCTTAAGGCGTTTGGGCGCATTTCAATATCTTCTTAACCGATTGTAGTAGATTCATAAGAATTTTGAGTGTTTTAAGAATTTAAGAATGTGAGTGTGGGTGGATGTTGGAGGCAGGAGCAGCTTCACTAACACCTTTTAAAAAAAATAATCTTCGGATGGGAACTTTTGCATACACGGTAACTACATATTTTATACAAATCTTGCACGCCTTTCGATGTTTGGTATATGTCACCTGAGCGTTCATACTGCAGGAAAAGACGCAGTCTGGAAGATCTAGAAAGCTTTCTGTGTGGGCTATCAAGCGTAGCTGCTCTATAGGAGTCCAGAACTCAACACAAAGGCCCGGAAGTGAGTACAATAGGCCGCCTTTAAAGTAAGGTTGCCTGTAGTTAGGTGCTTTCAGCCAAACATCCACTTCCAAAAGTGTGGTATACAATATCTCAGCTATTGTTGCTATGCACTGCAAAGAATGTATTCACAAGCTTTGGTCTTACGGCTTTTTTTGCTACCAGCTCGTCATAAGTTTTGGTCCTCTTTACATATATTCGTACCCCAAGGCAGAGCAAACATGTCAGCAACTGATGGACTCCTCGAGCATCCAGACAAAGGATGATGAGACCTCTTGAGTGCAGACTGTGGGATTCACAAATTAAGCACAAAATACATTTTCTATAAACTAATGCGTAACTATTAAATACAAATGGTTTTAAAATGGTCTGACTTGCCCACAATAATATAATAATGAAAAATTAAAACAAATGATTAGAAATATCCAAAACAACATCCCAATGCTGAAAAATTTACCTAAAGGCAATAAAAAAAATATGTTGACCAATTTTCTATACAAATGGACTAACTAGATAGAAGTAAAAGTAGTTAATTATTTCTGATTAAAAACTCAAGCTGAGCTGGAGATAAATCTGCAGACGTATGGTTGCTCTTCTCAGTTTCCAGCGACTGGAATCCCAAAACAAATATGAAACCGTTTTGGTGCTGTTATGAGTGTCTGTTCTTACAGAACCAGTAGGTGGGAGCAGTGTCTTGTTTAAAATGCATTAGGCTCACTTCTTTCAACTTTCCTTTTAGTGACCAAACTGCATATCCCAACAGTGCTTTGTGTTCTGCTTGACCTTTTTATTTGTGAAATTTCTCTTCCAAGGGGCCTCGATGGGCAAAAATCAGCAGCCATTATAATTAGCTTGTGATTGGTCCTCGTGCTAAAATTGCGGCCCTTGTGACTTCCATTGACCATGATTTGTCGTTCCGCAAATTGAGCAGGAAAGTACCGTGGCAGCAAAAACTACCTCACCTCCTTACAGCACGTAAAATATAGAGATTTATCCTTATATCCTGATCAAAATTGAAATACCAGTTGAAAAATTGCAAGTCCAGTGGTTACAAATGCCTCGGAATACGAAAAATCCGGCATACGAAAATACCTTTCTGATTTTTTTTGCTTTGGGTAGCTAAAATTAGTTAGTTTGTCAATCTTTTCCATTGTATGATGGGTCTTCCGGGTCAGTGGAACAAATTAGCCAATTTACATTTACAATGTTTGGTGTTTGGCTTACAAAAATTCTTATGGAACGAATTAATTTCGTATTCCGAGGGGTTCCACTGTATTTACATTTTGCACCACTGTATCTGAAGAAGGTTCTAAGTAGAGCTTCAAAATGCAAGAGAGAAGAAATGGGAGTGAGTCAAAAACATTTTTGAGTAATCGATTTATTGGAAACGAGCATTCAAGTGAAACAGGCTGATCAAAGGTTTCGGAGAACAGCCTTTTAAAAATCAAAACCTTGGCGAAAATGTGGACTGAAAGAGTGGATTTGTTGAGCTGCAGAAGCAAGGCCTCCCGCAGTGCGCCATTGCTGCCGAGGTTGGACGCAGTCTAAAACTTCTTCAAAGAAGGTTATGGAACAAAAACAAGTAAAACAAAACAAGTGGTAGGCCCCAAAAAATCCCATTGGCTGTCCATCAAGACATGGGACCGTCCTCGGTCCAAATGAAGGCTGGTACTGGTGCAGAGTGCAGTCCAATAACTACCAAATGGCGTCTGCCAGAGAAAGCTTTTAAGAGGAAAAAAGGGCTTCAGAGGCACCACAAGATGCCACAAAATTGCCCGTTTTGGAATTTGCTGGAGAGTACCAAATATGGGACACTGAAAGGCAGAAGAAAGTTTTATTCTCTGATGAGCAAAAATCTAACCTTGACCATCCTGGTGGCTTCAAACATTACTGGCATGTCAAGGAGATCCCACCTGGTACGACGAACAATGGAGCTTCAGGTTGTGCAGGGGCGTCAAACGGCAACTGGTTTTGTGGAAATTTTGCAGGGGGCATCTCTCATGACCAGGGGTCGGCAACCTTTACCATCAAAAGAGCCATTTTCCTCCTCTTCCAGTAGAAAAAAAAATGTTCGGGAGGAGCAAAACATTACAGAACTTATAAACTTTTAAAAATTGTAGTCCTTTGTACTGCTACCTGAGTCAACAAACAAAAGTGCGGCTACACATTGAACATTTAAACACTGAACTGTTTTGTATAAAACTGAAAAAAAGCCAACTTTAAAATAAAAAAGCCAATCAAAGTTCGCGTATCCGCATACCAGTGTTTAAAATAGCTGGAAACGCATTTATTTATTATTTCATTGTATGTTTTATCTAATGAATTGGTTGAAACAGAATAAGCAGCAAATGATTCAGAATGCATTAATAATCAAGCCAACCGTGTCTCCAATTTCACCACAACGGGTCAACTGGGAGACACATTGTTTCCTACTGGTCCCGTGAGGAACGATTTCACAGTTGTAAAGAACAAAAATCATTATTTTCCGTGTGTGTGTGTGTGTGCGTGCATTAAAAGTCAGTCAGATTGTTCAAATGTGCATATCACGTTAACACGGAGGCTGCCTCTGCAGTGCAAGGGATGGCTGATAGTTTGAACACAAGCTCATCAGCCAGCCTTGTCATTCTATTCGTGAGAATAAATGAAATTCCTTTTAATGTGAAGCCCTTCCTCACTGGATGGTTATTCCTTGCAGTGCTTCTCAAATAGTGGGTCTGAGGTTTCAGGGGGCGCACTTTCAGCGTCAGTCTGCATGCATCGCCTGCATGCATGGTACTCGTTTGGGGTGCAAAAATACACGTTGAACCGTGATAGAGCTTGTCTTCGTTCAGTACTCGCTTTGAATCCAAAAATACGCTTTTTTTTTATACTTTACTCACCCAACAATAGACATCACCTTGACATTGTTTTGTTGCTGGGTGGGTATCAACTTCTCTCTTCAGGAGGCTTATATACTCTGGGATCCAGTACAAAAGCTTCTGCACAATAAATGGTGTGCATATTTCTTCAAAAACATACAACAATATACATTAATTATTAATAATATCATGCATTCTGCTCCACAGTTAGTATGTTTTCCAAGGTAGGGCACTTGTCTGCTTTGGCCCTACTATTTCAGGATTAAACGAGCTAACTGCTGCATTGAGGATGCTAAATGAAAGCTGCCAAAATAAAAATGTGCTCAGCCTGCATGCGTCTCCGGTTCTGTCTGGTCTGTGGAAGTGGGAGTGTGCCTCAGCTGTATCCTATGTAGAAATAAACACGCCTGACCCAAATTCTAGGAATGTCACACTTCAGTACAAACCCTGGATAATAGATACTTGTCACAAACAAACGTGCCAGTATATACAGTATATGAATGTGTCATATTAGAATGTATAAAAAAGTAAGGAAAGTAACCAGACCAGTAACATGTAAATTCATATTTGTTCATTTGGTATTTTTTTAAATGTTATTTTCCAGGATATTCTTGGATTCCTTGGATTTCTGTTATTTTCCATGGGAAAAAGTACCTTAGTTTTCAAACCTTTCTCGTCAAACCTTTTGGAATGAATGAACAGAAATCAAACTGACTTTAGAAAAAATACATCCAAGACCTGCATTTTATTTTTTTTAATGTGCAGTACATTTCATTTACACAATTTTTGTTTTTTTATTAGTGAGGATTTCTAAAGAATATATATATTTTTTTATTTTTAAATTGGGTTGCACAGTCGGATTTCTTATTTATAAATGAAATATTTTTACAGTTAGAGCCTAGAAAACCTGTTTGCGATGTTCTAAATGTGTTTTTTTTTAACATTAGAGTCCTCTAGACCAGGGCGTCTCAACTGCTAATTTAGACGCAAACGCAAACCACTTTTTTTTTACAATTTTATTTAAGTCATTTTTATTTTTATTTCCCCTATACTTTTATGTCTGTTATTTTTATTGATGAATATAATTTACTTAACAGTGGTGCCTTGGTCATTAATTCATTCCAGAAGGTCCGACTCAAACCAAAACAGACTCTAACCAAAGCAAAATTCCCCATAGAAAATGGTGTAAATCCAATGAATCCATTCCAGACACCCCAAAATGTTAACACAAAGCACATTTTAGAGACAATAACCATAGTTGCAGAAATTTATGCAAAAAACAATCCAAATGACTGGACAAGTGGACATTTAGCATCGCTTCTAAGCACCAATTAACAATGTCTGCCGATGTGTGCCATGTTTGTGGATGCCGTTAACATGCTACAGGAAGTTGGAATGCGTATGTTTAGTTGTTATTAAATTAATGCTATGGATGTAAAAGGACACAGGCAGAAACGCAGACTCGCGGCCAGGTTGTTAGGCAGGATGCTGTCATTGCATGTGTGTGTGTGTATGTGCACATAGCCGGTGACTGAGCCTTGCAGTCATTTGCATTCCTCTGAAATGACGACCGTCTTCTCTTTAAGACGTAGAATTAGGAGATCTTGCACCCCTGTCTTGGGACGGTTCATCGCCTTTCTCTTCGGTGCCGTCCATGTGTTGGGTCTGCAACCCACCCACAGTGGATCCCACCCACCAGTTGAGAACCACTGCTTTAGACATGAAATAACACCCCTATAGTCACCGTTACCGCTTGTGTTACCCAATACAGTAGACATAAGAGAAATAATATAGACTCACACATGTTCCAATTGGAAGTGTTCCTTGTTTTTGGTTAGTTTGTTTTTTGAATTTCGTGTTCAGTACAGTACTTCCTGGTTATTATTATATTATATTATTCCTGGACACCTAGTGACCAGTGTAGAACACTACTCAGAACATCTTTGAATGCGTCTTCTGAATGTTTTATATGCTTTAAAATTTCATTTCATTTCATTTTCTATACCGCTTATCCTCATTAGGGTCACGGGGATGCTGGAGCCTATCCCAGCAGACTTTGGGCGAGAGGCGGGGTACACCCTGGACTGGTCGCCAGTCAATCGCAGGGCACATATAGACAAACAAACATTCACACTTCATACCAATGGACAATTTAGGGTCGCCAATTCACCTAACATGCATGTTTTTGGAATGTGGGAGGAAAGCGGAGTACCCGGAGAAAACCCACACACGCACGGGGAGAACATGCAAACTCCTCACAGAGATGTCCAACGGAGATTTGAACCCAGGTCTTCCAGATCTCCTGACTGTGTGGCCAATGTGGTAACCACTCAGCCACCGTGCGGCCCCATGCTTTAACATATGTTTTAAAATGCTTAATGTATGCAAAAAACCAAAAACAAAACACTAATAGGCCATATTCAACCACGAAACAGTGATGTTTACTAATGTTTTGGAAAAAACCTGATAGCCACGAAACTCGAAGTGGTAAGGGATTACTGTCAACCATTTAATAAAGTATGCTGAAATGGTAAAAAAAAAAAAAATCTGGATATTTTCATAGCAAAAGTTATGAAAAGTAAAATATGAGGCTACAAATACACAAAAAATGGGCTATAAATATAATGTAATCACAGCTCCTCAATATGAAAAAGCGTGACACTGATAGTGACATTATGCTGAGCGGATTTGGTTTAATCCAAAGCGAGCTGCTCTGCACCAACGCCTCACTTTGAAGCAGCAGGATGCTACCGATGGTGAAGGCAAATAGAAGACAAGTCGGTGTGGGCCCAACGTGGTTTGACTTTGAATCACACCCAAATGTCTGAAGATGCAGGAGTTCACATTTCAGCTCAGCAGGATGAGAAACAAACATGTTTTTTTTAGTTGGGGGTGCTTCACCAGGCCCAGGGGTAGGAACCATGAAGACACGTATTGTTACTCCAGTCTGCCATGCGGAATCCTTCCATGCCAAGCATGTGATTGGTGTTAAGCAGCATGACAGGACTGCACCAGACCTGGAGGTTCCTGTCTCCGGGAAGGAATAGCGCACTACAGCTCTCATTGGTAGAGCCTCAAAGATCCTGGGGGGTCGTGGGGAGTGCAGTTGTGGGGGTTTAAGGGTGGGGGATGGGAAAAAGCGTGGGGTAAAAAGGGAAAAACAAGCCTGCGTGTTTTCTGCCTTCTTCTAATATGCCACCAACTTTCATTAGCATTAGTATGAATCATATATCACAGCCAGAGGAATGCAGTTTCATAGTAGCATAATATTCATACGTGCGTCAGAAGATGCTCATGTAAATATTGGATTGATTTAGTCATTCCCTCATACAGTATATCTCTCTACACATTTGGATTAGCTTCTAAAACAAGACATGACAAGTCTTGCAAGCACAGTTCAACAATGAAATGATTAAGACGTGTGTCGAGTGGAATATGTAGATCACGCATCTCGTAGGTGCTGTTTTTTATGTGACAAAAAACAGCCAGCAGTGCGGTGCAGCCCCTGCCATCAACAACTGTAACATTTAGTAATGGAACGTAAATAATAGCAGTCCAATGTGACTAACCAGACGAATCCCTGGTATTAGTATATTTTTATTGCTACATGGCAAAAAAGTGGCCAGTGGGTGCAGTAGATTCTCAAAAAAACAAACAAGACCCAGCATTCATGATATGCACGGTCCTAAGGCTGTGCAATTGGGCAATTAGTTGAAAGAAAAAAATAGCAGTGTCTTGACTTTACAAACACAACATTTTTGTATAAACTTTTTTGTGTCTAGGATTTGGCAATCTAAATTTAGATTTAGTTTTTTATAACTGCTTCACATCTGTGTGGCATGGAGTCAACCAACTTGTGGCACCTTTCAGCTTTTATTCCACTCCAAGATTCTTTAACAACGTTCCACAATTCATTAACATTTCTTGGTTTTGCTTCAGGAACAGCATTTTTGATGTCACCCCACAAGTTCTCCATGGGATTAAGGTCCGGGGATCGGGCTGGCCACTCCATAACATAAGAACATAACAAGATTTTGCTGGTTTACTAGTGTCTTTGGGGTCATTGTCTTGTTGAAACAGCCATTTCAAGGGCATGCCCTCTTCAGCATAAGGCAACATGACCTCTTCAAGTATTTTGACATATGCAAACTGATCTTGCACATTTCTTTTTACCCAACCTGGTTTCCCCCAAATTAAAACTTTATTCATAGTTTTTCCATATCACAACTTAATATTAAAGTACATAATGTCATATATTTTGTAAAGTAAAGATTGGAAGTTTATTCTCGTTACTCTTGTAAAATTATTTTTTATTATAAGGGGTCCATGTCTATGGGGCGGTGGGACTGGCCAGGACGCTCAACTTCTGCATGATGATTAGATGATCTGTCCGTGGCGGAACCCTTTTTTGATTGACAGTGAAATGAAAAAATTAGCGATGTTAAAGTATAAACCTCCTCCTGGAGAATTTTGAAAGATTTTGTTGTTCTCTCTGCCGACCCCCAGCGACTTTGTCTTTGTTGTGTTTGACGACTCTCTCCTATCACTCTGCGGTTTCTTTTCTCTACGAGCAGCGAAAAATACGCCTAGTCGATACAACAGGGTCAAAGATCATCAAAAAGAATCGCAGGGTAGAATTTACACATAAATAAAGAACCACATTCATGACGTAGGTCGGAAAAAATTTGCCTCCCCTCCTTGAATGACAGGTGCCACTGCTGCTGACCTCTCATTACCTTGCGTTTTGAGTAGAAGATACATCGTAATAATTTCCTTCACACCACAATGCATTAGGTGAAAACACGATACTGCAGTATTTTATGGTTTGCCTGAAGCTAAACACTACAGATACCGCATTCTCCCGACACCGCCGACAGTTGCGGATGGTGCATGCACGTTTCCTGGTGAATACACTGTTTGTATGTGTGGCCTGAGGCTGTGTGGTGAAGGTAAGATGTTTGCAGAACTGCATCTGCACGTGTCTCTGAATCCTAGCAACACACAGGATTGCATGGCCTATTTATAGTTTTTCTGTAGTTGTTGAGAGACCACAACAAACGTACGGTGGGAAAGTTGAAGCTGGTTGACACAAGCAGACTGTGAAATAAACCGGTGAATCTCAGCTGCTGGATTGTGTTTTGGTGTGGTGCAGAAAGCAAGTGAAAATAAAGAAAAACAAATTTAATGTTGGACATTAATTTTGAAAACGTTGAACGCCAACTTTAAGTAGTATACATTTGTATGTTATTTTACAAATAAACGCCCTTTTTCTTGTCAAAATGATTTACTTTTACATTAAAGGTGTAGGTGTTCCAGAAAATCAAATTCTTATTAAATCTAAAAAAAAAGTAATAATTGTGGTTTGTCACGCCTGAATTCAAGTGGAAAAGGTAATAATGCCGTTTCTAAAGCTTTGGGACTGCAGCAAACCACAGCGAGAGCCACTATTCGCAAATGACGAAAACACGGAACAGTGGTGAACCTTCCCAGGACTGGCCAGCCAACCAAAATTCCCACAACATCCAAAGCACTGCAGGCCTCACTTGCCTCATTTAAGGTCAGTGGTCATGACTCACTATAAGAAAGACACTGGGCAAAAACGAGTTCCAAGACCAAAACCACTACTGAAGAAAATGAACATTAAGACATTGAGAATTTTGCCAAAAATCTATGTTCCCTCAAGAGCTTTGGGAAAAAACTGTGTGAAAATAATGTGGGTCCCATTACATCTGGCTTAAAAGTATCCCAGTATTACAACATCATACCTACAGTAAAATGTGGTGGTGGTACTGTGATGGTCTGGGGCTGCTTTGCTGCTTCAGTACCTGGAAGACTCGCTGTGATAAATGGATACATGAAGGATAATTGCCAAGCCATCTGTAGGTGACCTCGAGTTGAAACTAACTTGGGTTTTGCAGCAGGACGGCGATCCAAAACACACCAGCAAGTCCACCTTTGAATGTCTGAAGAAAAACAAACTTTGGAGTGGCCTAGTCAAAGTCCTGACCTGGCATGACCTTAAAAACCTTCATGCTTGGAAAAGCCTCTTTTGTGGCTGAATGACAACAATTCTGCAAAGGTGAGTGGGCTATAATTCTTCTTCAGCGCTGTACGAGACTCATTGCAAGTTATGGCAAATGCTTGATGGCAGTTGTTGCTGTAAGGGGTGGCCGATCCAGTTATTAGGTTTAGTGTCAAATCACTTTTTCCACACAGGGCCATGTAAGTTTGGTTGTTTTTTCTCCCTTAAAAGGTTCATTTCAAAACGGAATTTTCAGCTGCGTTGTCACTGACTAATATTTACATTTGTTTGATGATGTGAAACATTTAAGTGTGACAGATATGCAGAAAAAGAGAGCAATCCGGAAGGAGGCAAACACTTTTTCACACCGCCGCTGTATCGATTGGGAACTGCTTCAGATGATGTAGTGTAGAGCAAGTAATGACATTCATCACATTTTTAGATTGCCTTTTTTGTACATTATTGTTTTTTATATAGTTATGATGTGATAGTGGTGGTATTGGGTCCCTGGAATTCTGATGTGTTGCAGTCCAATTTCCTTTCTGTCCAAAGCAAGCGAACGCATGGAAGAGCTTCCACTTCATTTCTAGCTGACTGTTAGAAAGCATAAATTGATCTGTTTGATGCATTTTGAGTTGATTATAATTACCCGGTCCATAACTGTAATTATGAATATTAAAACATGGTCTTGGAGGGTACTTTTACAGTGGAACCTTGGTTACCATCTGCCCCAGTTAGCGTTTTTTTTGGTTAACGTAAACAAATTAAACCCAAATTTTGCCCCTGTATTGCGTACTTTTTGACGCGCATCTTATATATTTCCTTGAGTCAAACTGTGGTAATGTATTTTTATCACCAAAAAAACATACTTAGTTTGCTAACAAAATGGCAACCAGAACCGTGTTTCCCAAAGACGTGACGTGGTTCCTGTTTAGCCAAGAGTTTTTTTGATTTCTTATTCAATATTAATATATAAACACAGTCTTTTATCAGAATGCTGTCACTTGCAACTTTCTGTGGCTACATGATGGTTTATTGATTTTCAAAAGCCCTGTTGAATTCAAGAAATAACTCATGGCAAAACAGGAAGGTGGTGTTGATCTCATTGCACGTTGTTTCTATGGGAATGGTTCTATCAAGAATGACGACGTCTTCAATGAAGGTAAAAATAGCCTGAAATTTAAATGTATTCATCATTTATATGTATTTACTTGTTTTTTATCATTTTACATGATTTCATATGGGTAAAATTGATTATCAAGTATTAGTATTAGTAAGTATTAAGGGCAGCACAGAAAACCGTTCAGTATCTGGTGTGACCACTATTTGCCTTAAGCTGTGCACCACATCTTTTTGGCATAGTTGATTGGGTTGGTGATTTGCCCTGTGGAATCCTGGTCCACTCCTCTAAACAAGGCTGTACGAAGCTGCTGTATATTGGCAGGAACTGGTACTCTGCGGCCATTTAGAGCATCCCAAACATGCAACATGAGTATGTTGGTCATGCAAAAACTGTGACAGTTTTCAGCTTCCAGGTTTCTCCACTATCAAGTAAGAAAGTCACATTTTGCACGAGGATCAAATACTCCCTGGCAAATGAAAGGTAAGCATGCTAAAAATAGCTCTAAAACAACGACCCAATTTTTATCTCTTTTGGGGTGGGACTTTTAGGGCTCTAAAAGCATGCCCGCATTGCCCTCGCCCCCTCAATCTGGGTTATCAGTCTTAAACAAATGGATTGGAGGACAATAGGGAGATCAGGTTAGAGCCAGACTGAAGTCACGGACTGAACCCACTGACCGATGTGAGCGGTTTGGATTACTGTTGTCTCTTTGTTCCTGGTTTGGGAAACAAAACCAGTGCCCGAGTGCTTGACGCTTCACACCCTGGCACATTTCAACACAAATGCTGTTACCTTTCTTTCGGAAATGTGTCCCTGCACACGTTTAAAGACCTCCGGACCTCAATGTGCGCTAGAGCAGTACCCTCCCACTAGTGAGACACAAAATCCATAACGTACTAGACTATTGCAACTTTTTTGGGGGGGCCTGTCTACTTGTCTTGTCTCCTTATTGTTTCACATTCATAACCTCGCAAAAAAACCAAATAGAAAATTGAAATGTAGCCCAACGACGTAGTTTTCTTACTATTAGTACAATATTACTGCAATCGCTCCCAACACTAAATTGGGAGGTATAGCCCATCTTCCACCGGAGAATCCTGCACAAGTAAGGTGCAAGTAAGCTGAATACATTCGAGTCCGGTCCAGTCCAATCCAGTTCATGCTCAGAGACTAGATAGGACAGCTGCCTGTGATAGTCTCTTATCTTGTCAGACCAGAGCTGTCTAGTCTACTAGCTACCCAGTCTTTCTTGCCCAGCATAATGTCTTCTAAGACCGCCTGAACAGTCCAGTTGCAATCGAGTCATTACCCTGACGATACAGTGACCCAAATGAATGGTAATATTCAAAGACACCCGTCTCTGTCATTTCTACTACACATTCAGGTTTGATAAAGGCTAACACTAATTCCGTTACGGTAGTTCCTGCAGGTTTGTAGTCTGAGTGTAGGCCTCACTGGTTGCTGCGTTACTTTCCTTCTCCAAACTTTCTTCACAGCGGATAGAATACAACAATCTGGGTCAGATCCTCACAATACCAAACGTCTATCGGTGCCTTAGTTGGGTGCTAAACAGTCTGGCAGTCTTTTGAAACTTTATTTATACAATAATGCACCAACAGCGGTGCTCAGTTCCAACACATTTCACCATCTATACCCACACCAGCAACACAAAATTCCCTCATTATCCACCAATCACTGTCACTGAATTCTGAACGCCAACATTGTTATATCCACGGGGGATGCTGACCGAGGGATTTTATGATCGTTCTTTAACAGGTACTGTGCGGTATGCAGTCTGTGGCATCCTGCCTGGTAACCTAGCAACACACTTCACATTGCACGTGATCACTATGGGTGCCTGCAAGGCTCACAAGCCAGTGACATCACAACAGGTTTTTTTGGTGTGTTGCTGCTGGCGTTGTGCTGATAATTATGCCAGTTTGTTGTGGTTTTTATTTTATATTGATGACATTATTTTTTTATTTATATTATTGAGTGCAGTCTGCTACCAGAAAGTTTTAGCCTAGGTTTGCATACATTTTATCATTATATTATTTTGTCTTCCCTAGGTCCCTGACTTCCTGTTGTGGGCGGCACCACTGGACGCACCAGTTTTCTATTTTTCATTAGTGGTCCTATTGTACTTGCTTCCACGCGTTTTGCCGTTTTGGGATTGCTCTCTTGTTTTAGTCTGCGAATGCTGTCCATTGGCGTGATCCTTCATGACGTATCTAATTTCTAATGTCATGTCACTTGTAAACTGTGCATCCCGTGTGCCGCCCTTTTTGGCCTTTTGCTCTTTTTATGTTTGTCCCGGCTGTTTTTATCCCCTCCCAGCCAGTGATTGTGTGTTGTTTTTTTTTTACGGTTCCTTGATTCATGAGCCAAGCCAATAAAGACTAAAGCTAATTGCTGAAACTGGTGTCTGTCGCTGCATCCCCAGATCCTCCACAACAAAACCGCAACAAGTCTGAAATGTTCCCAAATGTTTATAAGTTTTCTCTTCTCCAATCAACTTTTTAACAGACTATTTTTTTTAACACACCCCTTTCAACTCATTGCCCAATTGCACAACCTTAAGAGCGTGCATCTTCTGTTCGTTTTCTAATTGTCACAGTACTTACAGGTAACTCCAGACTGTCTTTGATCATCCTGGAGCTGATCATTGGCTGAGCCTTTGCCATTCTGGTTATTCTTTCATCCATTTTGATAGATGTCTTCCGTTTTCTGCCACATGTCTCTGGTTTTGCTTTCCATTTTAAAGGATTGGAGATCATTAAATCATCATCCATCATCATAGAAGATGGATGGATGGCAATTTGGCTGTCAAGAAAACCCTAACTGCTTCTTGTAGGACTACTTCCAGATGGAGGAGCACACTGAGAGCACATCAAAAGAAAGAGAGAGAGACTGACGTGTGTGATGTAGGAATTAAGACAATGTTCAATTCTGACATGGAAGTAGAAGACTATTGGTTTTATTTTCCAAGAGGACGGCGATGAATGACTGAATGACTATTTAATCTACATTCTATTCAATCTATTTAGATTCCTTAGCCATGAAAGCGTACCATTTGCAATTGGATTCGTAATACTATCAATATTAATTCAGTAGTTTTCCACGATGGCAGTTTTCTTCTGGATTTAGCGCCATAGCTTGTGAACATGTCTTGGCTATACATGATGGTGTTTGTTGCTTATTTATAGCTTCATTTCTTCTCCTCCTATGATGAAAACAATCCAACAATCCGCTATTATTTCATATTCTGGATCACTGGATCATCCGTAGTTATTACATTATTCAGAGCACTCTTTTATATTTACTAGAACCTGTTGGAAACTTGTTCTGTATTTTCCCAAGTGCTCTTACACTTTTTGTGCTGTTAAATGCACAAATGCCAAAAATGGTCTTATTTTGCCATGTTAAAGAATATTTTATTAAAAATTCCTGGATCAAGACAGTGATTTGGATCACAGCCCAAAATGTAATCAGTTCTTCCATATACTGACACAGTTGGCATGTTTTTGTTGCGCCTGGCTGATAGTGTTGCTGTACCATCAATGACTCTTTTCCTCCCATCACTGTTAATGCATTATTGGATGGACAGGATGTCAATCATTATAGCATCACCATTGATTGGTCATGATATTTCTCATGTCAATCATTACAGCAGAAGGGGTCCAGATAACATATTTATAGTAGCACAGTGGTTTCAGGCAATGCCATGGATTTGTAACATGTTTGACCAATAGCGGTGCTTTCATCAGGGAAGAAGGGAGCTTGGACAAAGCAATGAAGAGGGCCATCTTGGAGAACCTGTTCACTACGATAAGGCTCAGCATCTTCTCCTGGGATGGAGAAAGACCGGTGACTAGTTACATACAGTACAAGTGGTGGTCAGATGGTCTTGCTTACAGGAAGTTACTCTTCATGTGGGCATGTGTCCCAGAGGCATTTATTTGTTGGCGACACGAGCATTGAAAAAAAAAAAGAAAAAGATCTATGGGGGGGTGGTGCGGGTGGGTGCTCGGAAGTGGGCTTGCCCAGGGAGTAATCCAATGTAGAGGCGCTACTGCTGTTTCAGTGACATGTCAGTATCATTCCAGGGAGTCTGTTCTCTCTCTCATATATCTATATCTATAGAGATAGAGAGAGATAGATAGGTAGATATAGATATATATCTATATATATATACACAATGATCAGTTTATAATTTCAATGGTAGGTTTATTTGAACACTGAGAGACAACAATGACAAAAAAATCCAGAAAAATGCGTTTGAAAAAGAGTTATAAATTAATTTGCATTTCCATGAAAGAAATAAGTATTTGATCTGAGCAAGATCTCTAGCTCCCAGGTGGATCTTATACAGGTAACGAGCTGACATTGGCAGCCCTCTCAGCTCGTTACCTGTTTAAAAGAGACCTGCCCACAGAAGCAATCAATCAACCCAGATCCCAAACTCTCCACCATGGCCAAGACCAAAGAGCTTTCCAAGGATGTCAGGGACAAGATTGTGGACCTACACAAGGCTGGAATGGGCTAAAAGGACCATCACAAAGCAGCTGGGTGAGAAGGTGACAACAGTTGGTACAATTATTCGCAAATGGAAGAAACATAAATTAACTGCCAATCTCCCTCTGTCTGGATCTCCATGAAAGATCTCACCTCGTGGAGTTTCAATGATAATGAGATTGGTGAGGAATCAGCCTAGAACCACTCAGGAGGAACTTGGCAATGATCTCAAGGCAGCTGGGATCATAGTCACCACAAAAACAGCTGGTAACACACTACGCCTTGAAGGACTGAAATCCTGCTGTGCCCGCAAGGTCCCCCTGCTCAAGAAAGTCCATCTACAGGCCCGTGTGAAGTTTGCCACTAAACATCTGACTGATTCAGAAGAAGACTGGGTGAAAGTGTGAAATTGATCTCTTTGGCATCAACTCAACTCGCCGTGTTTGGAGGAGGAGGAATGCTGCCTACGACTCCAAAAACACCGTCCCCACCGTCAAATATGGAGGTGGAAACATTATGCTTTGGGGGTGTTTTTCTGCCAAGGGGACAGAACAATTGCACCGCATCAAAGGGAGGATGGATGGGGCCATGTACCGTCAAGTGTTGGGTGAGAACCTCCTTCCCTCAGTCAGGGCATCGAAAATGGGTTGTGGTTGGGTTCTCCAGCATGACAATGATCCAAAACACACGGCCAAGGCAACAAAAGATTGGCTCAAGAAGAAGCATATTAAGGTCATGGAGTGGCCTGGTCAGTCTCCAGACCTTAATCCCATAGAAAATCTGTGGAGGGAGCTGAAGGTTGGAGTTGCCAAACATCAGCCACGAAACATTAATGACTTGGAGAGGATCTGCATAGAGGAGTGGGCCAAAATCCCCCCTGAGATGTGTGCAAACCTTGTGGCCAACTACAAGAAACAGCTGACCTTTTTCAAACGGATCAAATACTTATTTCCTTCATGGAAATGCAAATTAATTTATAACTCTTTTTAAAACGCATTTTTCTGGATTTTTTTGTCATTGTTGTTTCTCAGTGTTCAAATAAACCTACCATTGAAATTATAGACTGATCATTTCTTTGTTAGCAGGCAAACTTACAAGCTGGGGTTCAAATAGTTTTTTCCCCTCACTATATGTATGTATATATATAAATAAATATCCCTGTATATATATATATTTAAGACAGAAATTTATTCATTCATTCATTTTCTATGCCGCTTATCCTCAGGGTTGTGGGGATGCCGGAGCCTATCCCAGCTGACTTCGGGCGAGAGGTGGGGTACACCCTGGACTGGTCGCCAGTCAATCGCAGGGCACATATAGACAAACAAACATTCACACTCACACTCATACCGATGGACAATTTAGAGTCTCCAATTAACCTAACATGCATGTTTTTGGAATGTGGGAGGAAAACGGAGTACCCGGAGAAAACCCACACACGCATGTGGAGAACATGCTCCACACAGTGATGCCCAACGGAGATTCGAACCCTGAACCTCCTGACTGTGAGGCCAACATGCTACCCACTCAGTCACCGTGCGGCCATCTTCAATTCTAAAGTTACAAAATTGATAAAATATGTTATGACAGAATTAATAACTTGGTATTATTATAGTTATTTTTGTTAAGCAGAGTTTTTCTGTACCCGGAGAAAACACACTGATACGCACAAACTGATTATTGTTTGTGCGTACGCGTCGAACGGCAGGTCAGAGTACCCAGCCTTCTTGGAGTCTGTCAGAGGGGTGCTGGAGAGCAGCTGGTGACTCCGTTGTTCCACTGGGAGACTTCAATGCCCATGTGGGCAATGACATTGTGACCTGGAGGGGCGTGATTGGGAGGAATACATCCCCAATCTGAACCCGTGTGGTGTGATGATGTTGGCCTTCTGAGCGGATCACAGTTTGTCTATAACAAACACCATGTTCGAACACAAGAATGTCCACAAGTGCACCTGGCACCAAGACACCCCAGGCTGCAGGTATATACTTTGTAGTCGTATCATCAGACCTACGTCCCAATGTTCTGGACACGCAGGTGAAGAGAGGGGCTGAGCTGTCAATTGATCACTCCCTGGTGATGAGCTGGATTAGATAGCAGGGGAGGATGCTGGACAGATCTGGGAGACCCAAACGTGTAGTGAGGGTGTGCTGGGAATGTCTTGCAGACTCTCTGGTTCATCGATTCATCAACTCTCTCTTCCGGCAGCCCTTCGCCTGCATCCCAGGGGAGGATGGGGATATTGAGTCAGAATGGGGTGTATTCCGTGCCTCCATTGCTGAGGCAGCCAGTCACTTTTGCAGCCGCAAGGTGGTCGGTGCCAGTCGTGGCAGCAAGACCCGTACCCGATGATGGACACCCGAGGTCAGGCCTGCCGTCAAGCTGAAGGAGTCCTGTCGAGCATGGATGGCTTGTGGGACTCCCAAAGCAGTTGACAGGTACCGGCAAGGTAAGCTTCGGCGGTGGTCGAAACAAACACTCGGGTGTGAGAGGAGTTTGGTAAAGCCATAAAATACGACTCGAAGAGTCCAATGTTTTAGAAAGAGAAAGCAGTGCTCGGCCCAAGCTGTTTGCAGTGGGGACCTGGGGCTTGCTGACCTCGACTGAGGATATAGTCAGTTGGTGGAAGGAATACTTTGAGGTTCTTTTCAATCCCCCTGACATACCTTCCGTAGACATAGGTATGTATGTGGACAGTTCTTGTGAATTTTGTGAATTTGGGTAAGGCATTTGACCGCAGCCCTCACAGTGTCCTGTGGGGGGTGCTCCGGGAGTACGGGATTGGTGGTGCGCTACTACATTCCATTCGGTCCTTGTACAATCGAAGCAGGAGCCTGGTTCTTATTGCCAGCAGTAAGTTGAGCTTGTTTTCGGTGAACGTAGGCCATCACCAAGGCTGCCCTTTGTTACCGATTCTGTTCATAACCTTCATGGACAGAATTTCGAGGCACAGTCAAGGCGTTGAGGGAGTCCAGTTATAGTCATGAGTTATGGGTCATGACCGAAAGAACGAGATCGCGGATACAAGCGGCGGAAATTAGTTTTCTCAGTAGGACTCACCTTAAGAGATCGAGTGAGGAGCTCAGCCATCTGGGATGACCTCAGAGTAGAGCCGCTGCTCCTTCACATCGAGAGGAGCCAGTTGAGGTGACTCGAGCATCTAGTCCGGATGCCTCCCAGACACAACCCTGGTGAGGTGTTCCGGACGTGAAGGCCCCCGGGGAAGACCTAGGACACGCTGGAGGGACTATGTCTCATAGCTGGCCTGGGAACGCCTTGGCGTCCTCTGGTGTAACTAGAAGAGGTGTAAACTTCNTGTGGGTATGCCGGAGCCTATCCCAGCTGACTTCGGGCGAGAGGTGGGGTACACCCTGGACTGGTCGCCAGTCAATCGCAGGGCACATATAGACAAACAAACATTCACACTCACACTCATACCGATGGACAATTTAGAGTCTCCAATTAACCTAACATGCATGTTTTTGGAATGTGGGAGGAAAACGGAGTACCCGGAGAAAACCCACACACGCATGTGGAGAACATGCTCCACACAGTGATGCCCAACGGAGATTCGAACCCTGAACCTCCTGACTGTGAGGCCAACATGCTACCCACTCAGTCACCGTGCGGCCATCTTCAATTCTAAAGTTACAAAATTGATAAAATATGTTATGACAGAATTAATAACTTGGTATTATTATAGTTATTTTTGTTAAGCAGAGTTTTTCTGTACCCGGAGAAAACACACTGATACGCACAAACTGATTATTGTTTGTGCGTACGCGTCGAACGGCAGGTCAGAGTACCCAGCCTTCTTGGAGTCTGTCAGAGGGGTGCTGGAGAGCAGCTGGTGACTCCGTTGTTCCACTGGGAGACTTCAATGCCCATGTGGGCAATGACATTGTGACCTGGAGGGGCGTGATTGGGAGGAATACATCCCCAATCTGAACCCGTGTGGTGTGATGATGTTGGCCTTCTGAGCGGATCACAGTTTGTCTATAACAAACACCATGTTCGAACACAAGAATGTCCACAAGTGCACCTGGCACCAAGACACCCCAGGCTGCAGGTATATACTTTGTAGTCGTATCATCAGACCTACGTCCCAATGTTCTGGACACGCAGGTGAAGAGAGGGGCTGAGCTGTCAATTGATCACTCCCTGGTGATGAGCTGGATTAGATAGCAGGGGAGGATGCTGGACAGATCTGGGAGACCCAAACGTGTAGTGAGGGTGTGCTGGGAATGTCTTGCAGACTCTCTGGTTCATCGATTCATCAACTCTCTCTTCCGGCAGCCCTTCGCCTGCATCCCAGGGGAGGATGGGGATATTGAGTCAGAATGGGGTGTATTCCGTGCCTCCATTGCTGAGGCAGCCAGTCACAGTTGCAGCCGCAAGGTGGTCGGTGCCAGTCGTGGCAGCAAGACCCGTACCCGATGATGGACACCCGAGGTCAGGCCTGCCGTCAAGCTGAAGGAGTCCTGTCGAGCATGGATGGCTTGTGGGACTCCCAAAGCAGTTGACAGGTACCGGCAAGGTAAGCTTCGGCGGTGGTCGAAACAAACACTCGGGTGTGAGAGGAGTTTGGTAAAGCCATAAAATACGACTCGAAGAGTCCAATGTTTTAGAAAGAGAAAGCAGTGCTCGGCCCAAGCTGTTTGCCGTGGGGACCTGGGGCTTGCTGACCTCGACTGAGGATATAGTCAGTTGGTGGAAGGAATACTTTGAGGTTCTTATCAATCCCACTGACATACCTTCCGTAGACATAGGTATGTATGTGGACAGTTCTATCACCGTGGCTGAGGTATCTGGGGTAGTCAAAACACTCACACACAGTGGCAAGGCTCCGGGGTGGATGATTTTCACTCTGACTTCCTCAAGGCTCTGGCTGATGAGGGACTGTCTTGGCTGACACGCATGGATGCCAGGAACACTACATCTGGACTGGCAGACCGGGTTGGTGGTCCCCATTTTTAAGAAGGGTGACTGGAATGTGTGCTCCAACAATAGGGATATCACACTCCTCAGCCTCCCCGGGAAAGTCTATTCCAAAGGGTGCTGGAGAGAAGGGTATGACATTAGTTGAACCTCGGTTACAGAAAGTGCAGTGTGGTTTTTGTCCTGATCACGGAACACTGGACCAGCTCTACACCCTTGCAAGGGTACTGGAGAGTACGTGGGAGGGTATGCCCAACCAGTCTACATGCGATTTGTGAGTCTGGGTAAGGCATTTGACCGCAGCCCTCGCAGTGTCCTGTGGGGGGTGCTCCGGGAGTACGGGATTGGTGGTGCGCTACTATTAGTTTTCTCAGTAGGGTGGCTGGACTCACCTTAAGAGATCGAGTGAGGAGCTCAGCCACCTGGGATGACCTCAGAGTAGAGCCGCTGCTCCTTCACATCGAGAGGAGCCAGTTGAGGTGACTCGAGCATCTAGTCCGGATGCCTCCCAGACACAACCCTGGTGAGGTGTTCCGGACGTGAAGGCCCCCGGGGAAGACCTAGGACACGCTGGAGGGACTATGTCTCATAGCTGGCCTGGGAACGCCTTGGCGTCCTCTGGTGTAACTAGAAGAGGTGTAAACTTCTCTACTGAGAGTGTTTCCCCTGCGACCCGGACCCGGATAAGCGGTGGAACATGGAATGGAATGGAATTTTATAGTTAAAGTGACACTATAAAATATTATGAATAATATAATATTAATAATATTATATTATTATAATATAAAATTCAGATCATTTATTGCCATGTTTTGTCTGATGTGGACAAAATAGAAAACTACATCGGGAAATACACCTTGCTGACCTTTTGAACCCACTCAAACGCAACATACCACACCCCCCCCCCCCCCCCCCCCCCCCCCCCCCGCGCGGCGCACCCCCAGCCAGCCCGGCCCAGCCCAACACGGAGCCGACTAGAAAAAAAACGAAAACCATACCCCCTACACTAAGCGTGACACAACAGGACAGCTGGCTGTTTGGATAGCTTCACACTGCATCCCGTCTCCCCCCCCCCCCCCCCCCCCCCCTCCCTTTTTCCCTGGAGACATCTCAACTATTGGCCAACTATTGTCATGTTTGACAGGGGTCTGACGCAGTTCATATCGCAAGTGTGGTCTGCCTTTTGCAGGACACCTGGTGCATCGGTTAGTAGCCATAACTGAATCCGCAGAGAGCTTCTCAACACATCTGAAAAGGTAAATGTACACTTTACAAATTATTACATGATTATTTTGGGGAAAATATGCAAACTCCACACAGACGTCCAAATTGAATTGTAATTGCTTGTAATTGTAAGGCAAGGATCCTTTGCACTGTGACTCCAATAGTGTCACGGTACTGAGGAGCTGTCAAGTGGATGACCCCCGGGATACAGAGACAGGAGCGTAGGGTGAAAAAGAAATAGTCCCATTGTCCATAACTATGAATGTGAACGTGAATTTTTCTATGTCTGCCGTGTGATTGGCTGGCAACCAGTCCAGGGTGTACCCCGCCTCTCTCCCAAAGTCATCTGGGGTAGGCTCCAGCAACCCCTGTGACCTTAACGAGGATAAGTGGCATGGATGGATGAAATAAGGGATTACTGTACACGGCCACGTAGGGTTAAAAACTTTGGCCGTTAGGTGGTCAGCAAACAGAACAAGCCCGGCGGGCCGGATTAAGAACCTTGGCGGGCCGTATGTGGCCCCTGGTGTGCAGTTTTCCCACCCGTGCTTTAAATGCTTTTAATGAGAATGAGGCATATTGAAGAAAGAAGGGGATGGTTCTGGAGTCTGGAGATGTCAAGTAAGCGGGTTTGGAGGGAGGAGCTGTATGTAAAAACATTTGTCATTTTTTATGAAGTCCAAGTGAAGAGAGGGAAGTCTTTTAAATGAAATGTACGCCGTGTGTGTACTGGTTTTCTAACTGGCACGAGTCCTTCAAGTGGAGGTTGGAAACGGTAAGGAGAAGCCAAGCATGACAGATGTTGAAGCAATTTGTGGTTGAGGTCCACAGTCAGCAGCGGGTGACATGTTCCTTTATTAAGCTAATGCCCGTGAAACGACCAAAGGGACTGAAGGGGCGGATGTGGGGGGTTGTAGAGGACGTTTTAGTGGACCTATCATATGTAGCGGGGGACACTCGCCTCGAACATTCTGTTGCCCATCTGCTACCTGGGGTGCAACCACACAGTTTCTGATGTTTGGAAGCAAAATCGCTGCTGACTAATGATGCTTTCATTAAGAGGTTACTACAATATTATATCATTGCAGGAAATGCTATTTGTATATTACTGTGCTAAGTTATTTATAGCCTGACCGATTGTTCAGTTAAAGTATTTTTTTTATTTGGTGAATTTGAGTGTTTCAGCTGGTAATTATCTATTAATTATATATTAAGATATAATAAGTGAAAAACACATTTTCACTCTTCAGTCAAGAAGCCTAATTACAGGCATATCCATTCATCCGTACTCCCAAATGCAAAACAATTACTGCCACTTACTGGTGCTGAAAAACTAGATCATGCTTTTGGGACCTCCAGGCTGGACTATTGCGATGCCTTGCTAATAGGCAGCTCGAGAAAGTCTGTAAAGACCCTGCAGCTAGTGCAAAATGCTGATGCACGAATTCTAACGAGAATCAGGAGAAGAGATCATATTTCGTATGAGCTTCAATGCACTGCTACCTGTAACATTTAGAATTGCGTTCAAAATATGAGTATATGAGGAGTATGAGCTGCAGGTTGGGCCGCACGGTGGATGAGTGGGTAGCATGTTGGCCTCAGGGTTCGAATCTCTGTTGTCCATCTCTGTGTGGAGTTTGCATGTTCTCCCCGTCCGTGGGTTTGCTCTGGTTACTCTGGTTTCCTTCCACATTCCAAAAACATGCATGTTAGGTTAATTGGCAACTCTAAATCGTCCATTAGAGTGTGAACGTGAGTGTGATTGGTTGTATGTCTGCCCTGCGATTGACTGGCGACCTGTCCAGGGCGTACCCCGTCTCCCGCCCCAAGTCAGCTGGGATACCCGCGACCCTAATGAGGATAAGCGGCATAGAAAATGGATGGATGGAGCTTCAGGTTTTTGAAGCCGAGTGACTTGGCGGTGTCAGTTTGGAGCTTGCCAAGTCGTGCAGACAGAAATCAAGAGTTGCTTACTGAGTGATACACAATGTTTCCATCGGAGGAAAGGTTCCCTGTACCTGGCAAGCAGGACACTGCTTCAAGAGACTGCATCACAAGAAATAATTAGTAGCACTGACAAACCCTGCAGTGGTAGACATTGATTCCGGTATATGGCTTGATATCAGGTATACACAGCTCATCACTGGCAAAGCCCCTCAGTCGTCAACGAGTTGGTACAAAATGGACTGAAATGATGATTACTAATATAGGTTATTGTTCTGAGATCTTAAACTTTTATTTTGATATGGATTGTTTTGCATTCATTAAATGTTTTAGATTTGTTTACAGTGGAAATGATATCCTCTTCAAACGTCAAACGTGGAAAAATGTTGGGTCTATGCTGTCATTCCAATTTTCAGTTGACAAGGAGTTGTAGATCTTTTCTTCTACGTTTGGTCCAGTATTTATCAGGGATCCACATTTTTTGGCTTCTGATCCGATGGGATTTTTTATAGCCTTGCCAACCCGATCCGGTACCGATCCATTTTTAATAGTGAATAATAAACTTATATAAACTTAAACTTTTGCCACAGGCATGAATTTGTTTAAAAAAAATGCAACCAAAGTGAATTTCTTTTTTTGTTTCATTACACAGCATGACCAACAATATTGCAACAAACCTCTGAGTCAGGTCCTTAAAAAAATAAAATTCCTTCCATTAAAAGACAAAACTGGAAAAAACGGGCGTGCAAAATACTCTAGCAGCGGGTGTATTGTGTTGTTCCAGGCTGCTGTTTAGTGTGTGGACTAAAGAGGGCAGTGGTGTTCAGCATGCATGTTTAAGCGGTCCTTACATCCTGACGTACGTGCTCCAACATGCTGGCACGAGCAAACATAGGCAAAATCACGCATGTGGTCCGCACGGACTTTCAAACACGCAAAGCCCGTGGGAAGAACATTGGCGTGCTAATTATTTTCTGCGTAAATCCAGGACAACTTTGAACGCAGCAAGGCAGGCGAGGAGTGCATGACCCTTGGTGTGTACATTGCCCGGCCATGGCAACGCCTCCAGCTCTGCACTGTGGTTCTCCCAATCTCCGTGGACACATGACGGCTGCTTACATGAAGATACTGTTCATAAGAACACCAGCCACTCAGAATCAACCATTTGACCAAAAGGACCAAACTTTGCATAACAAATGGTTATGATAGTTATGAGCACTTTTTTAGTTTAGTACTGTAACACGGAAACTCTTTTGTATAGATTGTATGTAGTGATTCTTCTGCAGGGAAGAATTGGGTTGGTTGTTTTGTAGGAATGTGTGATGGCATTGCATGACTGATGATCACATTTATTATCAGCTGCCATTGAGTGCAGCGATCGTCTTCCATGAATAATGCATGCATTCCACTATGATATCATCTGAGCTCAAGCCACGATTTTTTCACTGAGTTTGCTGAATTTTCGGTTTACATTGAAAATGTACGCCCTTTGCTTACCATTCATGGTTAGCTTACAGTACGGTTCATGGATTGTCATGTTGAAACACTGTTGGATATGATAAAGTCTAATAGCTCAGTGCATTGTCAGGCTAACAAGGTATCGCAGGGATATTCAGGCCACACCCCTTTTCTTGTGATTTTTCTTTATTTTTAAAATTTTTCCCTCAAATGCTTAGCCAACTTGCAGTGCGAACAAAACCAACACAACCATTCAGCGCAACTGCGGGTAATAACGCTGACACATTGACGTACATGCACTAACTATATCCACATATACAACCCCTAGGGCATGCTGGGTAACCTGCAATTTGGGTCACTGATTGTCATTAAGGGGTGTTGGTGGGTCTTGCAACCAAGCCAGTTGAGAATCACTGCTTTAAACAATTTGGAAGGAGGGCGGGTAGAGCAGGTGGGCGTGTCTACTTGTATGTAGTGTGTGTGTGTGTGTGTGTGTGTGTGTGTGTGAGAGAGAGAGAGAGAGAGAGAGAGACAGAGAGGAAGAGAAGGGAGGGAGGGAGGCGCTGCATCTACCCGGCATACACCAGCAGCAGGCTTAGGGATCTATTGTTCCTTGTCTTATTGGTGCCACACCACATTCTCGCTAATGAAGGAACCAAGAGAGAAAGAGACACAGAGGACAGCCTGAGGACCCCTCTGTCCTGCATCGACCAGGATTACCTCTCCTGGACATACCGGTGTCGACAAAAGCGATATAAGGCGCACACTTCTTCACCTCGTGGCTTCTTTTGGATCCTGCTGCCTGCATTGGGAACTACTGTGCTTGCGGGGCAGTGGCCATGGGGCTGGCCGGCGGAGCTGTCGGGATGCTGGGGGTCCTGAAAAGGGTAGCCTTGCTCTGGAGGTTAGCGCTGCTCTTTTTCTCCATCTGGGAACTGAATGCACAAACCGCAGTGGAAACTAAGCCCAGGTACATCTGGCAAACAGGTACGTTCCGCAGTCTGTCCCCTGCTGCCTTTGGCTTTGAAAATGCTGACTTGGCCAAAGCATGTCCCATCCACTACTGCTCGCTCAAATATTCCTATGTAAACACTGGCGTCCGCAGAGCATGCAGGAAAGCATTTGTTTATTGTTGCGTCACCACCCTGAGGCAGAAGTTCATTGAAAGCGTTCTTGTGCGCCAGTCCCTCCGGTATCAGAGGATTACTATATACTGTATGTACTGTACGTGCTGCATATACAGTGGTCGCTCTTTCAGCTGTGCCTCTCCTGATTGGGATTTGTCAGCCCTGCTCCTCTGTTGGACTCATTCATCACAGTTTGACACGTGTAATTTATGACACATACAAATACTGTGGCAACATCCAGCTGGGGATTAAACAAGAGTAACAGGACCTGTTTGTTTTTTGGTGAGGGTGAGAGGTTGATGGCTCATTATTATTATTATTTTTGCACAGGAATAGATTTCAGTGTTTTTGCTGTTTTGGGTGATGTCTGGGACGCATTAACTATGAGAGAGGAGCACATGGTCAGACAATACTAATACATGCTCCAGTAAGCAGAGTGGAGAAAGCACAGGGTGTTGGGGGGGATGGATCCCCCAAGACGTCAAGATGGGAATGCCCTTTTGGATGCAGCTGAAGCTCACAGTTCTCTTTCACTACAGTCTAATCTCTCTCTCGGTTTGGCTGGATCAATGCTATGGTTTCACCCCCAGTGGTCCTGACTGATCAATGCTCATGGTTCCAGTAATGCCGTTCGGCCTGCGTGGGGATCAATGTGGGCTCTGGGTGAAGCCTTAAATACAATCCATACTTGTTAATATATTCATCTGCAATATTGTAAAACATTTTTTTGCACCTTCTGCATGAGTAAAAGTCATTCCTGTTGTGACATCATTTAATTCTGTTGTACATATCGAAAATATTACACATACAAAAAAAAAGAAAATTCAAAAGGAGGACTTTTGCACGTGTACTGCCATTATGTAAGAAAAGGCAGTGTTTGGTAATAATTTATGATGTGTGGAATTGCAGAATATGACATAACAAAACATTGCAAATAACATAACACCACAATGGAACATCAGAATATGACAACCCAAAATATAACATAAAAATACATAACATAACATCACATTAAATGACATCACAAAACATCACGTGTGGCATCGCATCGTCGCATCTCGTTACATAACATCAGAATACAGCAACATCACAGCATAGCATAGCTTTATTACATAAAACCACAATTGAACATCAAAATAACATAACATTAAATAACAACCACATCATACAACATCGCGTAAAGTGACATCACACATCACGTAACATTGCAGATGTTACATTGCACATCATAACATCTCAATACATAACGTCGTAACATAACAACATCACAGTATAACATAGCATCACATCACAACATAACGCCACAACAGAACATCATAAGACAACACGAAATAACAACATCATTTGATGGTTTGTGCTCTTCTCAGTTGTCACGTGTCGTTATTTCTTCATTCCTCGGCACCGTGCTACAAAGTACTACTAAATATTAGTACTTTATGTGCGTATTATTTTTGGCAGGCACCACTGGCGGTACAGTTTACGAAGCGGCACTACATCATGCACCTCTTCCATGCTCGGTCCATAAAAGACAAAAATCAACGTAACATCTGACAAGAAGCGTGTTGCTTTTGGTGTCATTGTAAGAGATAACTGGCTTGCTCAATTGCACGTTTAAAACAGTACAGTAACTGTCTGTGGCTGTACTGCCACTGATGAATAATAATCATGAATCATATTTTGGCATATTTTCACACTGGGTGCAGTGTCAGTAATACTTCATTAATGAGACAATAGCCGCCGCAGGAAGCACGCTGTGCAGAAACAAATAACAAGGAAATCTCGAAATGCTACACATTTGACTGTTCAGTCCCAGGGCACCGATAAACAAACAACCATTCACACTCATGTTCTTATCCAAAGACAATGTAGGGCCTCCAATGAACCTAACATGCATGTTTTTGGAATGCGGACGGATGCCGGAGTACTCCGAGAAAACCAACACACGCACGGGGAAGAACATGCAAACTCCACACAGAAATACCTAACAATGATTGGAACCCAGATGTTCCAGATCTCCTGGCTGTGTGGCCAACGTGCTATCCGCTAGGCCGCCATGCAGCCTTTTAAAAAACTTATTTAGGTCTTAAACAGGTCTTCTTCTATGAAAATACTGTTATTTGAATGATGGAGAAGGACAGTAGCGTTCAAAATAGTAACCGTCCAATGTGACTGACCAGATGAAGTACTGTTATTAGTATATTTGTATTGCTAAATGGCAAACAAGTTACCAGTAGGTGCAGTAGATTCTCAGAAAACAAAACCAGGCATTCATGATATGCACGCTCTTAAGGCTGTGCAATTGGGCAATTAGTTGAAAGGGATGTGTTAAAAAAATAGCAGCGTCTGCTGTTGACTTTATAAAGTAAAAACTATTTTGTACAAGCGTTTTTGTTTCTAGGATTTGCCAATCCTGTGAATCACTAAACTAATATTTAGTTGTATGAGCACAGTTTTTTTTAGAACTGCTTCACATCTGTGTGGCATGGAGTCAACCAACTTGTGACACCTTCTAGCTGTTATTCCACTTTGTGGCGGATTCTTGTAAATAGATTGGCTTCACAGACATCTTCTGTCACAGTACTTACAGGTAGCTCCAGACTGTCTTTGATCATCCTGGAGCTGACCATTGGCTGGTTATTCTTCCATCCATTTTGATAGTTGTCTTCTGTTTTCTGCCACGTGTATCTGGTTTTACTCTCCATTTTAAGGCATTGGAGATCATTTTAGCTGCACAGCCAAAACATTTTTGAACCTCTTCATAAGTTTTCCCCTCTCCAATCAACTTTTTATTCAAAGTACATTATTCTTCTGAAGACATGACCAATTTTCCTCAGGCTTTCAACAAAAAATGCATGTTGAACAAGTGCTGGTTTCATATTGGCCACCTGATTCACACCTCTTTCAACTAATCCCCCAATTGCACAACCTTAACAGCAGGCAGAGCATAAATGCTGGGTCTTGTTGGTTTTCTGAGAATCTAATGCACCTACTGGTAACTTGTTTGCCATGTAGCAATAAAAATATACTAAGAACAGTATTTAATCTGGTTAGTGACATTGGTCTGCTATTAATTTGAACACTACTGTATGAGAACCACCAATCTCTACCCAATGCTGGCTGTTAAGAGTTTTAAACATGGTCCTGGTTTTGAATGGATAGAGTCATCTGCCCTGCTTAGGCTGCTGCCCCCGAGACCCGACCTCAGATAAGCAGAAGAAAATGGATGGATGGATGGCGTCATCTGTCAGCGTCTAGATACGATATTGAGAAGCTTTACTCAAATGAAGAAGTCCACTTCCACGCATGATTTATTAGATTAATTATAAGATTAACTATTTTTCTTTTATCAGCTTGGTTATTTGCACCAGTATAAAAAGAACGGGATTGGTATTATGGGTCAAGTCTCCATCTGAGTCAATGCACGGGGGGAGATTAAGGCAACTAGAGCAGATGGTCCAGACGAAGTTAACCTAGATATCATATAGTCCAGCTTGCGTCTCCTCTTGGCTTAAATGCACTGGCTCATTATTTTTAGCCGTTGGTTTTTTGAGTAGCATCCTAATACCGATGCCAAGTGTTTTTTTTTTTTTTTTTTTTTTTTTGTTTTTTTTTTTTTTTTTGTTTTTTTTTTTATTCCTTGCTCTTCAGTTAGGAAAGGGATGTGATTAGAGTTGATTTTGTGTGTCCAATCGCAGAGAGTCAGTGGGCAGTACGGTTCCCAGCAATGTGCCGAGGGAAAAACGGCTGTGTCAAATGCACAGCGGTAATGTCAGCATTCAATCTTTGATGTGTTGTGGTCGACTGCTCCTTCAGTAACGCTGGTGATGACACGCCTCGCACATGTATCATGAGGTTTGGTGTCACGTGTAATCTCTGTCTACAATGTGTTTCGGGGGAGGATTAGTATGTACTGTTTCCGGATGAAACACAAAAGCGTGAGCGATTACGGCTGTTCCTTGTTAAGTGTAACGCATCCTCTCCCTCGAGGTTTGTTGCCAAATTACGAATGCGCTGAACAAGGTGTGGGCAAACAGTCGCATTGCTTGCGGCTTCGTAACAAGCCAGCATGTTTGACTTCTTGGCAAGTAAATCCAGGTCAATTACTGCTGATCCCTGATCTGCTTCCAGCAGAGTCGAGGACACACTGCAATGTCGGATACGTGCCTACAGTGTCCCTGATAGTGTCCCTTACACTATCAGTCCTTACCAGCGATGGCCTCATGTTTTCCAACTATGACAACTTTCTGTTATTAACTTTCTAGTAGAAATATTGCGGGAATAACATCCCATAATATTATTACTTTTTCCCGTAACATTGAAACTTTTTCTGCAAAAGTTACAACTTGATTTCCTTTACCTCTCAAAATTGTATGACTGTTTCATTTTAAAATGTCTTTTTTCAAGAATATTTCACCTCTTTGTTACTAAACTTGACATTATTCTCATAAAAAATGTTTCTCTTTAACCCTTAGACTTTATAGGTATAAAACCATTGCTAATTTTTCCATTTTTGCTGTTGTATATTTTTGATAAAATTTATTTTAGGGCCACAAACAGCATCTGTGCCGCAGTTTGCACACCCCTGGTTTATACAACCACAGGTATAACTCGTATGGTCACACAATTGAACTAAAATGAATCCTATATGTGCTGTTTGTTGCTTACATTGCATACGAGTACAGTATTCTTTCTAGGTTCCCTCTGTCACAGTTCAAAAATATATTTAAGAAATTCTTTCTGTCTTTTGCTTATTTATATTTTTTGCCTAAAAATATATATAAATAAATACAAATATAAGGCATTCGGGCGACATACCATTCGTGTCTACGCAGTGTAATCACAGAAGTTGATTAGTAGTTTCACGGGTTTGGGCTTTGTGTTAGACTGTGTGTGTAGTTATAATATACATGTACGTAAGTATTGCTACTACAAAAGCGTATAAAATATAAACATTCCATTCCGTTCCATTTTCTTCCGCTTATCCAGGTCCGGGTCGTGGGGGCAGCAGTCTCAGTAGGGAAGTCCAGACTTCCCGGTCCCCAGCGACCTCTTCCAGCTCCACCGGGAGGACACCAAGGCGTTCCCAGGCCAGCTGTGAGACATAGTCCCTCCAGCGTGTCCTAGGTCTTCCCCGGGGCCTTCTCCC